>JAAALK010000080.1:7911344-8153519 GCA_019279435.1 Zizania palustris | reverse complement strand
TCAATTAACTTATTTGACTTTGATCGTAAAACACACTTAGTGAAATAAAAAATAGTAAAGTGAGAAAGAAAATACCAATTTTTTTAATACATGTCTAACATAAACCAAGGCAAAAAATGCCATTTTTAAAAAAAATTTATAAGTTATGATGTATTTTTATTGTTAAAAAATTCAAGTTCAAATGAAGATTTAAACATCAATAAAAAACATGCTGAGAATTAGAACAAAAATGAAAAAAATTGGGGCCAACAGCAAGGTTCAAACCTCAAACCGCCTGCCGGCAGCGAGATTCGAACCTCAAACCGCATGGCACCAAAGCAACCCCCGCACCACCGCGCTACCAGGTGTTTCTCGACATTATAGGAAGTGTATTATATACTAGATAATCCCTACTACCCATATTAGTAGTGGCGGGCACGTGTCATCAGTGGCGGCATGCTGACGTCATCGGCTCGCCACCACTAAGTCGAGTGACGTACACTGAGGCAGAAAATATCAACTTTTTAAATTTGATAAGTTATGATGTATTTTTATTGTTAAAAAAATTCAAGTTCAAACAGAATTCAAAGTACAAAGTGCTAAAAATTTAAAAAAGTACAAAACAGAAAAAATGTTGTTTTGGCGCCAGCAGCAAGGTTCGAACCTCGAACCGCATGGCACCAAAGCACCCCGCACCACTGCGTTACAAAGTCTTTCTCGACAATGTGTGCAGTGTATGCTAGATAATCCCTACCTCTACGTGGACTTTTTGGCATTTAAATACCAATTTCTGTTAATGAAAAATACCAATTTTTGCAATTAGAATATTGGTGTTGTATTTTTATTGTACAAAAAGTTTCAAGTTCAATGGAAGAATCAACTATAGGTTTTGCTTTCAAACCTGAGTCATTTCATCTCTAAACTCTAATTCATCCCTAGAGAATCTTAGGTTTCTTAACGCCCTACATGATTATTTTCTCGAAACAATTTTATTTTTTATGACAACATCTATGGATCGATCATATCATAACAACATGACAAGTCTCATCTTTTTTAGACTTTATTTTATTTTTTGAGGATTAAAAAACTATAAAAATACAAGTTATCGATCGAGTGTTGTGGAAACCTACATTTTTTATGATGGTTTTAAATTTATTGGATAATAACTAATTATAGAGTCAAAAACATGAATATGGTTTTTCTATAAATTTTGGTGAATTATTTCATGTCTTGTAGTTCAAATTGAACTTATTTTGACTTTGATAATAAAAACACACTTAATGAAATAAAAACAGTAAACTGAGGAAGAAAAATACCAATTTTTGCAATTAGAATATTGGTGTTGTATTTTTATTGTACAAAAAGTTCAATTTCAAAGGAAGAATCAACTATAGATTTTGCTTTCAAACCTCACTCATTTCATCTCTAAACCCTAATGCATCCCCGGAGAATCTCAGGTTTCTTAATAAAATAAAGTAAAAGTAAAGTGAGGCAGAAAAATACCAATTTTTTAAATTTGATAAGTTATGATGTATTTTTATTGTTAAAAAAATCAAGTTCAAACTAGAATTTAAACATCAATAAAAAAGTCATGAAAATTAGAACAGAAATAAAAAAATTGTTTGGATACTAGCAGCAAGGTTCGAACCTCAAACCGCCTGCCGGCAGCAAGGTTCGATCCTCGAACCGCATGGCACCAAAGCAACTCCCCTCACCACTGCGATACAAACTCTTGCTCGACAAGGCAGGCAGCGTATGCTTGATAATCCCTACTAACCATATAGTAGTGGCGGTCGGTGACGTCAGCGGCCCGCCACTACTAGGAGAAATATCAGTGGCGGGCATGCTGACGTCAGCGTATGCCCGCCACTACTATACTGGTAATATATAGTTTTTGCCACCCGTCCAGACTAAACCCTAGTAGTGGCGGTCGGTGACGTCAGCGGCCCGCCACTACTACGAGAAATATTAGTGGCGGGCATGCTGACATCAGCGTGTGCCCGCCACTACTATACTAGTAATATATAGTTTTTGGCTCCCGCCCAGACTAAACCCTAGTTCATTTGCAAATCAAACTCCCACCGTCCCCCTCGGAGACTGCCGCCGCCACCGGAGACCGCAGCCGCCCTCAGAGACCATCGTCGCCACCGTTTCTCGGCGCCGTCACCGGAGTCGGCCCGTCGCCACCGTCGAAGTCTGCCATCGCCCCCTAGAACCCTTCACCGTGCGCCGTCCCCGTCGCCGCCACCGCCACCGGAAACCGCCGCCGCCACCGGAAACCGCCGCCGCCACCGGAGACCGCCGCCGCCACCGTTTCCCGGCGCCGTCACCGGAGCCGACTCGTCGCCACCGTCGGAGCTTGCCACCGCCCCCCAGAGCCCCGGAGACCACCGCCGCCACCGGAGACTGCCACCGCCACTGTTTCCCGGCACCGTCACCGGAGCCGGCCCGTCGCCACCGTCGGAGCCCGCCACCGCCCCCAGAGCCCTTCACCGTGCGCCATCCCCGTCGCCACCCCGGAGACCGCTGCCACCACCGGAGCCCGGCCCATTGCTAACAGGTAATTAGATAATCAGTTTCATTCCTGCTCTTCA
This sequence comes from Zizania palustris, assembly GCA_019279435.1. NCBI lineage: Eukaryota > Viridiplantae > Streptophyta > Magnoliopsida > Poales > Poaceae > Zizania > Zizania palustris. The sequence continues at coordinate 8,150,946 of JAAALK010000080.1, read as the reverse complement.
CTTGTTTGATAAAATGTCAATGCCTTATGTATGGTTATTTTCCTAATTGAATTGTGAGTTTTAAAATGAGCTTGTACATGATGTGCTTGATGAAATATATGTAAGATATTTGTGCATGACAAGCATTTGATAAAATGCTTGTGAACTATTGATGTATGAAATAAATTGATGTTTTTTTGTTCATCTTCTTGTTGTTAGTTGAGTGTGAGTGTTATTATGTTCTTGAGTGTATTCTTGAGAGAGGTAGGCCAACACAAGCTAAGTTAGGTTTCTAGGGTTTATTGTCCTTAGAGCATCTCCATTATACTTTCTAAATGTGAATTGCTATTCAAATGGAGCTATATTTAATCAATTTATATACAATAGAGATGCTCTTACATTTGTGGATAGTTATCATTTGTAGAACCACTGTATACTACTTTGTTACACCTATTTTGGCATTGATTAATGGAAATGTACCATTCACCCAATATATATTAGTCTAATTTTGGGTGAAGTCTTCTATATCTAAGTTATGCCATGAGAAATATTGCATACCACATTACCACTTTTTTATAACAACTTTTAAAGGCCTATGATGCAAAAAGTAATTGAGTTATCTCATGTATGTCATCAAGCCGTGGGACACATCCATTCATGTCAACAACTTCTTCTTTCTCATGTTGCTGACAGGGAATGGATGTGCTCACGGTTCCATGGCAGCCATGAACATATTTGAAAAACAACACAAAATATGATGAGACCTCAACAACACAAGAGAGAGAACAACACAATCTCCTAACTTGAGGATTAATATAGTAGCTTCAGAAGTAATAACTGACTACTATAGCCAAGAAGAGTTTTCATACATTTCCCACCTTTGACACTGTGATCAGTTTACTACTGCTATTATTTCTAAGGTTACTATACTAATCCTCAAGTTCATCCGGCTGAAGACCAACATTAGATTCTGCAATTCCTTTTAGAGGCCTATGATGCAAATAGTAATTGAGTTATCTCATGTATGTCATCAAGCCGTGTGACACGTCCATTCCCATCAACAACTTCTTCTTTCTCGTGTTGCTGGCAGGGAATGGATGTGCACACGGTTCCATGACAGCCATGAACATTTTGAAAAACAACACAAAATATGTTGAGGCCTCAACAACACAAGAGAGAGAACAACACAATCTCCTAACTTGAGGATTAATATAGTGGCTTCGGAAGTAATAGCTGACTACTGTAGCCAAGAAGACTTTTCATACATTTCCCATATTTGACATTGTGATCAGTTTACTACTGTTATTACTTCTAAGGCTACTATACTAATCCTCAAGTTCATCCGGCTGAAGACCAACATTAGATTCTGCAATTCCTTTTAGAGGCCTATGATGCAAATTGTTATTGAGTTATCTCATGTATGTCATCAAGCCATGGGACACATCCATTCCCGTCAACAGCTTCTTCTTTCTCATGTTGCTGACAGGAAATGGATGTGCTCATGGTTCCATGGCAGCCATGAACATTTTGAAATACAACACAAAATATGCTAAGGCCTCAACAACACTAGAGAGAGAACAACACAATCTCCTAACTTAAGGATTAATATAGTGGCTTCAGAAGTAATAGCTGACTACTGTAGCCAAGAAGACTTTTCATACATTTCCCACCTTTGACATTGTGATCAGTTTACTACTGCTATTACTTCTAAGGCTACTATACTAATCCTCAAGTTCATCCGGCTGAAGACCAACATTAGATTCCGCAATTCCTTTTAGAGGCCTATGATGCAAATTGTTAATGAGTTATCTCACGTATGTCATCAAGCCATGGGACACATCCATTCCCGTCAACAGCTTCTTCTTTCTCGTGTTGCTGACAGGGAATGGATGTGCTCATGGTTCCATGGCAGTCATGAACATTTTGAAATACAACACAAAATATGTTGAGGCCTCAACAACACTAGAGAGAGAACAATACAATCTCCTAACTTGAGGATTAATATAGTGGCTTCGGAAGTAATAGCTGTCTACTGTAGCTAAGAAGACTTTTCATCCATTTCCCACCTTTGACATTGTGATCAGTTTACTACTGCTATTACTTCTAAGGCTACTATACTAATCCTCAAGTTCATCCGGCTGAAGACCAATATTAGATTCCGCAATTCCTTTTAGAGGCCTATGATGCAAATTGTTAATGAGTTATCTCATGTATGTCATCAAGCCATGTGACACGTCCATTCCCATCAACAGCTTCTTCTTTCTCATGTTGCTGACAGGGAATGGATGTGCACATGGTTCCATGGCAGCCATGAACATTTGAAAAACAACACAAAATATGTTGAGGCCTCAACAGCACTAGAGAGAGAACAACACAATCTCCTAACTTTAGGATTAGTATAGTGGCTTCGGAAGTAATAGCCTCTTAACTATGAAAATATGACAGCAGACCTTTTTTGCATAACCAAAATTCTGATACATTAGCCTCTTAACTATGAATAGTTTATCTATGGCGGAAGAAGGACGTTCCATCAAGGAGCTCATCTACGAATCTCCCGCAAAAACAAATAAAGAGGGTTCATCTGAAGGATCCTCCGATAGCGAATCTTCGTACCACTCTCCGGAGAATGAACATCCAATGGAGCCTAGGAAGAAGAGAATGAGAGAAGACGCCGAGGATTACATTCGTGAAGCTCAAGCGGAAGTAATTATTACGTTAGTAACAAGTCAGAGCAGTTTCTAACCGAGGCTTACATTCCTGAAGCTCACAATGTCTATCATCGTAGGACCGTCCAAAGCGAGGAAGCAAGCGTCGATTATTCCAAGTCGAGAAAAGAACAACTATTGTCCCAGCTATTGAGTCAGTTCAGCGAACAGATGTTGAGCCCGCTACCACAACATCTTCTGCAATTGCGAAGAGGAGAGGGAAACGGGAGAAGAACAAGCTGCATACAACTATCTATGAGGTTGAAGAAGTGCATGTTGATGGGGCTCCAAAGAAGCCAAAAGAAATCACAGCTAAGTGGCATAATGACTGTGGATGTCTCGCCAGGGAGCGATGTAAGATAGTTTGGAAAAATTGGAAGAGTGTCCCTAAAGCTACAAAGAATGAATTGTGGTAGCATATAAAAGCGCATTATAAATTCCCGGAAGACCTCTTAGAAGACGCTAAAGCTGCCACATTGAAGACTATCGGGAAGGCTCTCCGTACATTTAGGACTAAACTGAATACACAATACCTTCAGAAAGATGAGTCGTCGCTCAACGACTACGTATTTATAACGCCAAATGAATGGAACGAATTCAAAATGCAGCATTGCTCGGAAGAAGCCAAACAAGAGAGCATCATGTTCAAAGAACTTAATAAGAAGAATAAGTTCCCACATAAAATTGGACCAGGTGGATATAAGGCCAAGGAGTATGAGTGGAGTAGAAAGGAGGAGGAGGACCGTGCGGCTGGGTTACCTGAACAGTTTTCAGGTGCTGATCAGCGCACTAAGAGATGGCTCCTAGGTCGAGCTAAAAAAACACCCGAGGGCCAATATATGCTCTCCGACTCGTGGACTAGTGAAGTATTCCAGAAAGCACAGGAAATCGCTGAGTTGGAGAAGACTGGAAAGTTCAAGCCCGAGGGATATAATGACCATCTTACATCTGCTCTCGAAAATGAGGAACATCGAGGGCGCACCCGAGGTGTCTCTTCTATAGCACACTGGAAAAATACTTTTAAGAAACAGGAGGGTGCCACATACAAGAAGCGTCAAGCACACACAGACGACGCCGCAGAGCGCCGTGCAGAGTGGGAGCGACACTTTTTTGAATTTATTAATGAGAATCCAAACATAATGTAGGCTGCAGCGGGACAAATAATTGTGCCAGAGGTACGACTTGACGTACCAAGCAGTGTTGGCTCAGTACAAGACAAATTTCCTATAAATTATATTAAAGAGGACACACCATGCAGCCTGCATGTACCGATAGGGCGCAAAGGGCATTCCAAGAGGCTGCACGAGGCATTGCTATGACTGGGGATTTATTTCACAATCGGCCTATTCCTGCTGAGTATACCAAGGTTCAGGTCAATGAGATCACCAACGATAGATTTATTAATGACCCCTTGGATCTTCCAATGCCTGATGAGGGGATTGAGACAATCGGAGATGCTCTGAATAACTTTGTCCTATGGGCGAGCCGAGATATCAAATTACTGCAGACAAGTTCTCAAAGTAAATCGCATATTGTCTCATCACAATCCCCCACATATCTTTCATCTCAGGATGTGCAAAATATAGGATCTTTATCACCTGTTGATGATCGTGAGATAGAGGAAGAGGCAGAAGAAGAGCCAATGCCCGATAAAGTGGCAGAAGTGACAGAATCGAAAGTGACTGAGCCTGATCCTCAAGTGACAGAGCCAGTGCCAGTGCTTGAGCCCACTGATGAGCCCAACACAAAAGTGCTAGAGCTAGATCAAATGCCAGTGCCAGTTCCAGCCGAGCCTCAAGTGCCAGTGGCCGAGCCTGAAAAACAAGATGCACGCCCAAAGCCAGCAATCCACAAGACAATTGTTCAAGTTGGGCAGTGTTCTGCGCCTAAATCTGAAATGCTTAAATTTTTTAGTATTGTGGGGCAAACACATTCTACGCCCGTAGAGGCTCCCATAAAGGCTCTAGTACAAAAGCAGGCGGCCTCACTTTCTATTGATAAATGGAACTACGGAGACGAGGATTATATTGAATACGAACCAGACAAACCATTATTACCCCCAACGAGTACTTAAGAGTATGCCTTGGGAGATGTGATCATTTCATGACTGGTACCTCAAAGCGTCTTCGTTAGGTGTTACACACAGAAGTGAAGGTTCCAAAAGAAATATTCAACTGCCTAGAGTTTACTCTTGCACTATTTTTCGACGACTTCCATCGGATGTTCTGTCTGAAGCGAATCGACATCACAAACATGATACTCTGGTGCCTGTAAGTACTTTATACTTTGTCAACACAAAGCAAAAATTAATCATGTCTTATATTAACTATTGTTTCGTAACATATGCAGTTTGAATTAATGTTGTGACACTTCTAATAAATATGGGTACTTGAACCCATCATTGATAAGTCAAAGTACACTGAACCCGGTACTAAACCGGGACAATGACAAGTACTGGACCGCGGGTCGGAAAAAATTTCAAAAAAAGATGTTCAATAAAGACCAAGACGCACATAAGAAGAATAAAAGGAATTATGCCGCGTTGTATATTGCGCAATGCATATATAAATGGAGTGACAGAAAAATAATAAGTGGGGCATATAATTTTAAGTAAGTATACCCACTATATCCACTTAATCACGTTTTATCGATTATGAAACTAACATAATCATATATTACTTCTTTCGATAGTTATTGGACCGGAAACGGCGACCAGAGGGGGGGTGAATGGGAGCTTTTAAAATTTCGGGCTAAAAACTAGCCTTCGGTTTCAGTTCTGTCTTCTGCGGAACAGGCTTCGAACACTACCTTCGGAGGTCTGGTTCGGAGGTGCTTTGACAGCTCCGAACACAGGCTTCGCAGGAGCAAAAGTTCGAAGCCAAGAAGACTTCGCTCCACTAACAACCCTCGAAAATCTACTCTGCTAAGTCAGTGCAGGCTCCGCACACAGGGTGCTTCGAGCAGGCTTCGCACTTCACCCTTCGCAAGAGTGGACACCCCACTGAGGACTTCGACCAAGTACTTGGCAGCAGCAACTGGTGCTGGGCTTCGTACACGAAGGTCTAAACGCACACTAATAGACTTCGCTAGGGGCTTCGACACAAGAAGCAAAACGGGCTTCGATCAGGGCAACGCTAGTAAGCAGCGAGGTCTTGCCTCCTGTTACACAGAGCGACAGCACACTGAAAAACACACTTCGCACAAAACACCCTTCGCCTAAACAGGATTCGGTGTACTACAACTAGCGAAGTATGTAACGCGAGCTCAAGCAAAAAGCACACAAAAGCAGGGCTTCGCCGCTTGAACAAGGAACACAATAAAATGAACTCTCTGGATGAAATACAACGAAGTGTGTGGCTACAGGAGCTCAACAGTAAATGCTCAAAGTGTTAAATGATACCTACCGAGCCCCCATATTTATAGCTCACAGTTCACCCAAAGGAATTGACCACTTTACCGCTAGGGTTTACATTGGTTTTGTCTCTACAGAACTGAGGGGTACAAAAGGTAGTCAACTTTATTGGAGGCTTCTCTATCAGCCTTTGCAGAGGGGACAGCGCCAGCTTTTTGCAGAGCAGACACTGTCAGACTTGCAGCCTTTGACCTTTTCGAAGCCCCCCTTCGCACGCGAGGGGTGCGGTAGCTTCGGTGAGAAGCCTTGAGCCAGATGGCCTTCGCTTCACCGAAGTCAGCCTTCGATACAGTGACGGTTTTGAGCCGAAGCCGTCAAAGCCCTTGGGCCTTCGCACCAACACCTCCGGAGTGGACCACCACGGCTTCGCAGCTTCTCCCAGCTCGAACTCCGTCAGTCCGTGTACCGAAGCCATGCAGGCCGAAGTACCACAAGACAACCTCGCTCCGGAGCTAGCCTTGCTCCGAAGCCTTCCTCACTCTGAAGCCCCACCTTCGGAGTACCACCCTTCGAAGTCCCTCCTTCGTCCAAGGCCTCCGCACGAAGCATTCCATGAGCACTCCGTCGCAGTGTCTCTCCCCGAGCACACTCCTCGACGAGCCTCACCCGGACCATGCCTTCGATGCGCCTCGACTTCTGAGACCTTCGTCGGGCACCTTCGAATGTCTCCCTCCGGAGCACACTTCGAACTCCTTGCCTCCGCAGAGGACTTGATCCGCCAAACTCCGAAGTCACTCCATTCGGAGTACCTTCGAAGTGCCTCACCTCCGAGGACTTTGTCTCGGAGTACCTTCACTCGGAGCCACGCTCCGCACTCTCTGCCTTCACCTGGCGCACCTCGACCCGAGGACCGACCCAGACCCCCTTCACAGCCACCGTGACGGAGCTCCCCGCTCCCCTGGCATCAAGCCTCCCGCTTGACCCAGGTTCACCTGCTGCGAACCTGTCCGTCGCCTCCGAAGTCCCTGCGCACCACAGACAAACAGACAAGTGTTTCCAGTACTCCGGAGACCTCTCCGGGTTAGCAATCTTCGGCACACACTCCGGTGTACCGCCCAAAGTATCGAAGCCTTCGGTACACACCCAGTCATCGTGTACTGTCGGACCCCTCCGACACGCACACTCCGCTGCAACTGCTGCAGCAACCAAACACCGAACACCCTTCGGTGAAACCACCTCCGAACACCCTTCGGAGGTCCAACCTCCGAACCCCTTCCGGAGGTACAACCTCCAAACCCCCTTCGGAGGTACCCCTTCGAACAGAGGTTAAAAGCCTGTCAATCACTCATCACAAAAACTGAAACCAACCCTTGGTTTCTCAATCTCCCCCTTGATGAGTGCATTGACAACCAACTTTAAATCCAAGAAAATTTAAAAAATGTCAGCACACAAGTGACCATAAAAACTCAGAAAAGAGCCAAACCATGTCACTTGACAAAAGAATTTTCCTCCCCCTTTTCAAAAGAGTAAAAGCCCCTTCGGCAATAAAAACTCCCCCTGAGTTAAGTTTTCCCTTTTGGCAACAAAGAACCTTCTCCCCCTTTATGTCAATTTTCTCCCCCTTTGGAAATTATACCCCCTTGCGGCAGAGAACGTAGCAAGTCTCTCCCCCTTTGGCAATGCAAGCATCAAGGAGCATGAAAAAAGATGTATAGCGTGGAAATGAGCAAAATTGCAAAGACATATAAAGCAAAAATATGCCAATTTAATACCAAGTATCATGTGCTCAGCTCAAATTAACATTCTCTAAAAGCATGATGAAGCAGGTGAGTTGATCATTTTTGAAATAAAAGCATCACCACTTAGGCAAGGAAACTAGACACGTAAAAGCAAGGACTGCGCAAAGCTAGTCAATTTCTACTCCAGACAGACAAGTCCAGTCCAAATGGAGCATGAAAGCAAACTTGATGATCAAAGATTTTTGTTGTTCTTTTCTTAGTGCCAGGGGTTATTTGTTTGTCCACCTTATACTTTCCAATCAGGCCAAGCCTAGGCATGAAAACCATAAGAAGCTTAAGGCAATGATTTTGGCATACACTACACTATTCCAGTTCAGACCAATGTGCAATGGAAAGCAGTCTAGAATAGAGTAGTGCGACAAACAAACCCACCTGGATCTTTTCACTTAAAGCATGCAAATCATGGAGTTTTTGATTTTGACTAAGTGAACCAATTGTTGGGCACTTTATGAATATCCATGAAAATGTAGAACAATTTTTCAAGTTGCCATTTTTAGCATCCAATGAACAGTGTCTTGCTATCAAGCAGATAAAAGATAGCTAAAGCAGTCCTGCCAACACATGCTAGATTCAAGACTAAGCAGTGAGCACGATTTGATTTTGAAAAGAAAAACATCATGCATATGAATGTTTCAAATAAATTAAAAAGAGCTGAGCTGTCATGATGTCATGGATTATAATCAGGCATAGAAGTGCAAAAGATGTAAATGCAATTTCAACACAATTAGCAAATGCACATCCATCTAGATCTGCTCCCCCTCACAAAATGCCGTAAGGGTGACAAATACCAAGTTCCCCACGCAAGTAGGCAAATCGAGAAGCATCGAGGGGTTTTGTGAAAATGTCGGCAAGCTGGTGTTGGGTATCAACATATTGAAGTTCAATATCACCCTTCTCATTGTGATCTCTGAGAAAATGATATCTCATATTAATGTGTTTGGTTCTGGAGTGCTGAACCGGGTTGTTTGCAATACAAATAGCGCTAGTGTTATCACAGAAAAGTGGAACACTCTTATAATCTAACCCGAAATCCCGCAAAGTGGAAACCATCCACAAAATCTGAGAGCAACAGCTAGCTGTAGCAACATATTCGGCCTCAGCCGTTGATTGTGCAACACTAGACTGTTTGCGGTAAGACCAGCAAACCAAAGAAGTACCCAGAAAATGACAAGTACCAGAGGTACTCTTCCTATCAATCCTACACCCAGCAAAATCCGCATCGGAATAACCTCGAAGACATAAAGATGAAGATGTTGAATACCATATGCCAAATTCAAGGGTGTGTTTGAGATACCTTAAGATGCGCTTTACCGCTTGGCGGTGCGAAGCTCGTGGTGAAGCCTGAAAACGAGCGCACAGACACACTGCGAAGTGTATGTCCGGCCTCGTAGCAGTCAAGTAGAGGAGGGAGCCGATCATGCTTCGGAACTCCTTCTGATCTACGGCTTCTCCATCTTCGTCAGGGTCCAATGCTACAGATGTAGCCATTGGAGTGGCGAGGGGCTTCGCATCTGCCATGTCGAATTTCTTGAGCAGGTCCTTGGTGTACTTCGTCTGGTGGACGAAGGTACCTTGTTTGCTTTGCTTGATTTGCAAACCAAGGAAAAAGGTGAGTTCACCCATCATGGACATTTCAAATTCCCTGCTCATGGTATCTGCAAACTCGGCAACCAAAGCATGAGAAGAGCCACCAAGGATGATATCATCCACATAAATCTGCACTAGGAGGAAATCTTTGCCATGCTTGAGAGTAAACAGGGTTTTATCAACAGAGCCCATCAAATACCCTCGCTCAAGCAAAAATGACTTAAGTCTATCATACCATGCCCGAGGGGCCTGCTTGAGTCCATAAAGAGCCTTATGAAGTTTAAGGACTTTATGTGGGTACTTGGGGTTTTCAAAACCAGGGGTTGTTTACATAAACATCTTCACCTATGAAGCCATTAAGAAAAGCACTTTTGACATCCATTTGATAGAGTTTGAATCCCCGGGATGACGCAAAGGCAAGCAAAATCCTAATGGCCTCAAGGCGAGCAACAGGTGCAAAAGTTTCAGTAAAATCAATCCCTTCTAGTTGAGAAAAGCCCTGAGCTACAAGTCTAGCCTTGTTTCTAACTATAGTCCCATCCTCCCCTTGTTTGTTTTTGAAAATCCATTTTGTTCCAATGAAATGAACATTTGGTGGAGGATCAACTAAAGACCAGACTTGGTTTCTCTCAAAATTTTCAAGTTCCTCATGCATGGCATTGATCCAACTAGAATCAGAAAGTGCATGACTAACATCTAAGGGCTCGAAAGAAGCAACAAAAGCGGAATCAATGAAATGAGCATGAGAACGTGTTACCCTTTGATCAAGCTCACCAATGATCTGCTCGGGAGGGTGCATCCTTTGAACATGGTGTGGAGCCTCGCGGCGGGATGCAGTCTCCCCCTCAACTTGTGCGTTGGAGTGGTCCAAGATGACCGATGTTGAGGTAGTCGCTTCGGGACCTTGTGCCGAAGTGGTCGAAGCGGGGTCGGCTTCGGGGGTCGATGTCGAGGGTAGCAGGGGTTCGTCCTCGAATTCTTCGGGATCTTCTTCTTCGAAGATAGTCTGTTCCATGTCGTGTTCATTTGCCTGTTCAAATGCAGAACTAATAGAGGGGGTTGATTCATCAAAAGTCACATCACATGATTCGATGACAGTGTTAGTCTCTAAATTATAAACACGATAAGAATGACCATGTGTAGGGTAACCCAAAAAGATCCCATCAGAAGATCGCGACTCAAATTTATCCAAATTACCACGTTTTAGGATGAAGCAGCGACAGCCAAAAACTCGAAGATGAGTAACCTTGGGCTGTCTCCCAAAACGCAGCTCATAAGATGTCAAATTTAAAATTGAGCGCAAGAATATACGGTTAGAGATGTAACATGCAGTGTTCATGGCCTCAGCCCAGAATTTTCTAGGAGTCATATGCTCATCAAGCATCGTCCTAGCCATCTCAACCAAAGTGCGGTTCTTTCTCTCAACAACACTGTTCTGTTGAGGAACCCGCGGAGCAGATAATTGATGTTCTATGCCATGCTCCATGCAAAAGTCAACAAAGAGACTATTTTTGAACTCAGTGTTGTTATCACTTCGAATGAATTTCAATGCACCAGGGAGTTCAGTAAAATGTCTCAAAGCCAAGCTCCGAAAGTGTGAAAACACTTCATCTTTGCTGGCAAGAAAGAAGACCCAAGAGTAGCGAGAGAAATCGTCGACAATAACTAATACATACCACTTGCCGCCTAAAGAACTAACCCGAGAAGGACCTACAGTGTCCATATGGAGAAGTTCTCCGGGTTGTTCAGTCATCACTGTGGTGACTGGCGAATGCGAAGCGGCAATCATTTTTCCATGTCGATAGGGAGCGCAAACTAAATTCTTCTCAAACTTGAGCTTGGGCAATCCTCGGATCAGACCTAGGGCACTCAGACGAGCGAGCAACTCAAAGCTCATATGCCCTAGTCTCCTATGCCACTTCCAAAGCTCAGAAGTTGAATGTGCAACAAGACAATGAGAAGAACCAGATGACTCTGAAAAATCAGCTCCAAAAACTCTCCCAACTCTAAAGATCTTACACACCACAACGCCATCAGAATTGAGCACTTGCGAAGTATCGCGATGGAATCGCACTTCGAAGCCCTCATCAAGCAACTGAGATACAGACAGCAAATTGTATCCCAGATTTTCAACCAAAGCAACATCTTTGAGAGTGAAATTCGAGTTAATTCTTACCACACCTTTACCTTTCACTCTACTCCTTCGATTGTTTCCGAAGGTGATATGTTCCCTTTGCTTGGTTGAGGTGAGGCTGGAGAACCAAGCTGCATCTCCGGTCATGTGGCGCGAACAACTAGAGTCCATGATCCATGTGCCCTCCAAGCCTCGATCTGTCGCCTACACATGATAAGAATATCTCGATCGCTCAGTGCTGGGTGAGTGAAAAAATGACGAGGCATCCAGCACTGAGTGACACGAGTAGTAGGCGCAGTAAAAGTAGACAGTCTATGCACATGATAATCTGAATGATGCAAAGTGCGAGGTCTACCTACATGCAGTGATCGAAAAGCATGACGAGGTCTCCTACTCTGACGAGGTACAAAGCTACTCGCCCGAGGTCTACCATCATATGGAACATGGTGAACACCTCGAGGAGCAAAACCTCTCCGAGAAGCACAAGGAGCCTCAAAAGCAGGACGATAGTAAAACTCAGACTCATGCATACCTAAAGATGGGTAATGCATGTCCTGGTAACTCATCGCCTGAGAGCGTCGCTCATCCTTGATGCGACGAAAACAGAACCCAACCAAATGACCTGCCCGCTGACAGTAGGAACAGTGAAAAACTCTCCTCGGGGCACTCTCATGGGTCACAGGAGCAACTCTCATAGGCTCCTTGGGTTTCTTCTGAGTGGTTTTCTTGGGAGGGATTTTCTTGGCAGGAGGTGTGGTTTTCTTTGGTGGTCGGGTAGGCTTTTTGGCTGATGGGGTGTCTAACAGAGCTCTCTCTTTCTCTAGGGTAGTGGGAGAGGTAAAAACAGTTTTGGTCTTACTGTTTGAAGGTATCCTCTCAAAACCCAAACCTAGAGCTACCCCTGCTCTGTCAGCACACAACTTGGTCTTGGCCAAGAGCAAATCCATCCTACCCTTTCCCTCAGTGCATTTATTAACCACGGAGAGAAGGTATTCATTTTCTGACATGAGGTTCTCAGCTCGCTCTCTAACAGTGCCTAGCTGGTCCTTAAGGGTGATGCAAGTGTCACACACAGGCTGCACATCCTTAGAACTACTGGCCCTCTCCAGTCTAGCCTCTAAATCATGAACATGTTTATCACGTAAATTAATACTCTCACGCAATAAAGAACAGTTCATGCAATCAATAACATCATGAGGTCTAGAATCCACCTCCAAAAGCTGCTTCTGTGCAGTCTCAAGCTCAGAAAGAGTTTGAGCATGAACAGAACGCAACTGAGCAAGCTCACCCATGACAGTGGTACAAGAATCACATTCAGCATCATTAACTTTAGACTTAAGCATGACATATTCAGTAGAAACAGATTCTAGCCTAAGTCTAAGGTCTTTTCTTTCTCTAGCGGCTTGCACAAGTAATCTATCCTGACCAAGAACTACTTCATTCAGCTCATCTAATTTAATCAATAGCTGGTCAGATGATAGAGTTACCTCAGATGAGTCAAGCTCATCGCCGCTGTGATCGCTGTCGGCCATGAAGCAAAGGCCGGTGAAATCTCGTCCCTTCTTGTCCTTCTTGTCCTCCTTCCTTGGGGACTCCTCCTCCTCAGAGCTCGATTCCTCAGTTGAGAAAGTGTCGATGTCGCTGAGAGCAGCAACAAAAGCTCTGGAAGCGGCTTTGGCTACTTTCTTAGCCATCTTGCCGCGCTTGCCCTTCACAAAAGGCTTCCTCTCCTTTTTGTGGTATTTGGGGCGTTCACTCTCATCTCTCTTCTTGAGCTTGGGGCAATTAGCCTTGATGTGAGAAGTGTCGCCACACTCAAAACAACCACTAAAACCACTTCTCCTCTGATCCCGTCTCTCATGATGAAAGCGGGTGAACCTCCGGGCAATGAGAGCGAGCTCATCATCATCTAGAGTGTCCACCTGCTCCTTTGTGACGGAGACCAGGGAGGACAAAGCAAAACCATCTGCAAAAACACAAGTGCCAGATGTGCTTGGTTCTGCAGTGGTGCCACGGCTAGTGCTAGAAACCAATGCCAATGGTTGTGGCAAAGAGCTTCTATGCACTGCAAGAGATGCCTTGGCAATCTCTGTGGACTTCAGCTTGCTGAAAAGCTCATCACAGGTCAATGTGTCATAACCTGCAGACTCCTCAATGCTGGATATCTTCACTTCCCATATGCTACGGTCAAGAGCATAGAGAAGCTTGATAGCCCTATCATGGTCATTGTAAGCAAGCGTCCCGTTGGACCGCAAGTTACTCACTATAGCATCAAAGCGAGAAAACATGGCATCTATAGATTCGCCAGGTGCCTGCACAAACAGCTGATACTGTTGATTGTATGTGCTTTGGCGCCTGGCCTTGATCTGAGTAGAGCCCTCATGAAAAATAGTGAGTGTTGTCCAAATCTCCCTAGCAGTTCTAAGGTGCTGCACCCTATCAAACTCACTCCGGCTCAAACCAATGAACAGTATATTCCTAGCCTTGGAGTTGGCATTATACTGATCTTTTTCTGTTTGAGTGGTGCGAGTATCAGGGATGAAGTATTGTGAGTCCACAATCTCCCAAATTGCATTTCCTTGGATTAACAAGTAAGCCTCCATGCGCACCTTCCAGTATGCAAAATCTGTCCCATCGAACAGAGGAATTTTACTGCCTCTATCCATGTCGTCAACAGATCACAAAATCGGTTAAGGTCAACTGGTGATCTTAACCCGCTCTGATACCAATTGTTGGACCGGAAACGGCGACCAGAGGGGGGGTGAATGGGAGCTTTTAAAATTTCGGGCTAAAAACTAGCCTTCGGTTTCAGTTCTGTCTTCTGCGGAACAGGCTTCGAACACTACCTTCGGAGGTCTGGTTCGGAGGTGCTTTGACAGCTCCGAACACAGGCTTCGCAGGAGCAAAAGTTCGAAGCCAAGAAGACTTCGCTCCACTAACAACCCTCGAAAATCTACTCTGCTAAGTCAGTGCAGGCTCCGCACACAGGGTGCTTCGAGCAGGCTTCGCACTTCACCCTTCGCAAGAGTGGACACCCCACTGAAGACTTCGACCAAGTACTTGGCAGCAGCAACTGGTGTTGGGCTTCGTACACGAAGGTCTAAACGCACATTAATAGACTTCGCTAGGGGCTTCGACACAAGAAGCAAAACGGGCTTCGATCAGGGCTTCGCTAGTAAGCAGCGAGGTCTTGCCTCCTGTTACACAGAGCGACAGCACACTGAAAAACACACTTCGCACAAAACACCCTTCGCCTAAACAGGCTTCGGTGTACTACAACTAGCGAAGTATGTAACGCGAGCTCAAGCAAAAAGCACACAAAAGCAGGGCTTCGCCGCTTGAACAAGGAACACAATAAAATGAACTCTCTGGATGAAATACAACGAAGTGTGTGGCTACAGGAGCTCAACAGTAAATGCTCAAAGTGTTAAATGATACCTACCGAGCCCCCATATTTATAGCCCACAGTTCACCCAAAGGAATTGACCACTTTACCCCTAGGGTTTACATTGGTTTTGTCTCTACAGAACTGAGGGGTATAAAAGGTAGTCAACTTTATTGGAGGCTTCTCTGTCAGCCTTTGCAGAGGGGACAGCGCCAGCTTTTTGCAGAGCAGACACTGTCAGACTTGCAGCCTTTGACCTTTCCGAAGCCCCTCTTCGCACGCGAGGGGTGCGGTAGCTTCGGTGAGAAGCCTTGAGCCAGATGGCCTTCGCTTCACCGAAGTCAGCCTTCGATACAGTGACGGTTTTGAGCCGAAGCCGTCAAACCCTTGGGCCTTCGCACCAACACCTCCGGAGTGGACCACCACGGCTTCGCAGCTTCTCCCAGCTCGAACTCCGTCAGTCCGTGTACCGAAGCCATGCAGGCCGAAGTACCACAAGACAACCTCGCTCCGGAGCTAGCCTTGCTCCGAAGCCTTCCTCACTCCGAAGCCCCACCTTCGGAGTACCACCCTTCGAAGTCCCTCCTTCGTCCAAGGCCTCCGCACGAAGCATTCCATGAGCACTCCGTCGCAGTGTCTCTCCCCAAGCACACTCCTCGACGAGCCTCACCCGGACCATGCCTTCGATGCGCCTCGACTTCTGAGACCTTCGTCGGGCACCTTCGAATGTCTCCCTCCAGAGCACACTTCGAACTCCTTGCCTCCGTAGAGGACTTGATCCGCCAAACTCCGAAGTCACTCCATTCGGAGTACCTTCGAAGTGCCTCACCTCCGAGGATTTTGTCTCGGAGTACCTTCACCCGGAGCCACGCTCCGCACTCTCTGCCTTCACCTGGCGCACCTCGACCCGAGGACCGACCCGGACCCCCTTCGCAGCCACCGTGACGGAGCTCCCCGCTCCCCTAGCATCAAGCCTCCCGCTTGACCCAGGTTCACCTGCTGCGAACCTGTCCGTCGCCTCCGAAGTCCCTGCGCACCACAGACAAACAAACAAGTGTTTCCAGTACTCCGGAGACCTCTCCGGGTTAGCAATCTCCGGCACACACTCCGGTGTACCGCCCAAAGTACCGAAGCCTTCGGTACACACCCAGTCATCGTGTACTGTCGGACCCCTCCGACACGCACACTCCGCTGCAACTGCTGCAGCAACCAAACACCAAACACCCTTCGGTGAAACCACCTCCGAACACCCTTCGGAGGTCCAACCTCCGAACCCCTTCTGGAGATACAACCTCCGAACCCCCTTCGGAGGTACCCCTTCGAACAGAGGTTAAAAGCCTGTCAATCACTCATCACAAATACTGAAACCAACCCTTGGTTTCTCAATAGTGATCATTGGATTGCACTTCTGATATACCCGAAAGACTCAAGGGTTTATGTGCTCGACTCTCTCGACAAACCCAAAAAAGATTATCAAGATATATTAAATGTTATTCAGAGTGCATACAAATACTACGTGGAAAGGTTAGGTGGCCCACATGATCCATAGAGATCGAAAGATATGCTTATCAGAACCAACTATCCGGTAATATTATATTTTGAAATTTCTTAATTCAATTGATAAAGCCAAACTATATACCATTCTAACTTTGTCTATTTTGAAGTGTCACAAATAACCTCTTGGTTCGGTGCATTGCGGGTACTACACGTGTGATTTCATGAGCAATGGCTTAGGAAAATTTGCGCGGACAGTCTCTGACCTCAGTAAAGAAGTAAGTTGATTTATTATGTGTTAATCTAATATAACTTGCAACGTATGTACTTATATGTTATGTATGCAGGCGTCAGGTCCATCAACCATTGCCGAGAAGAGCCAACTCTTAGAATCAAAAATGTATGGAATCGTATCAAGGATGTGCCGCTTCACGATGCATGAAGTTCTTCATGAGCATGGAGTATTCTTTGATCCTGAGGGTGAAGTGGCCAAACATCCAACTTTGTATGATTGGACCGGAAGAACAAAAAGGCAAGAACAACAAATCGCTAAAAATTTTAAAGCTGATGAGAAGCAAAGAAAGATGCATGAGCATGAGCATGTATTTGTGAAACATAAACCGCATGAGCATGTATTTGTGAAACAATGGTTAATTTTGAAATTTTGATAGATGTAAACTTTTTAAACTTGATGTGTGATGAAATGTAAACTTTATAAATTTGTAAATTGATGAGATCGGTTGTTGTTGTGTTGATGTGTTGCTGTTGTGGATGTGTATGTGGATATGTGGATGTTTTGCTGCTGTGTATGTGGATGGCTGTGTGAAGCATATAATTTCTGTGTTTTGGTTTGTGGGACTGTGTGAATTAAGGTTTACATCATTCTGTGTAATGGGGTAAACACAGTAGTGGCGGGCGCGATGACATCATCTGCCCGCTACTGCTGTTAGGAATAGTAGTGGCGGGCAGATGAGGTCAGTGCGCCCGTTACTGTTGTTGACACAGTGGTGGCGGGCTCGCTGAAATCATCTGCCCGCCACTGCTATGGCTAACAGCAGTGGCGGGCAGATGACGTCAGTGTGCCCGCCACTGCTGTTGACACAGCGGTGGCGGGCACTCTGCCAGCCACTACTAACTAGGGTTAGTGGTGGCGTTAGAGCAGTGGCGAACTGAATGCCTGTCACTACAGGACGTTTTTACCCACCGCTACTATGTCGCTTTGTAGTAGTGCACTGCCGTCGGTGCGTTGTCCGCCCCCTCTGCCGCCACGTCTCACCGGCCTCACCATCGGCCTCTAGCTGCCAGCACCCCGCTGCCGCCTCGCTCTGCGTCACCGGTATATAGGAGAGGGCCTCATAGCATGCAGCGGTATACGTACGGCCCTCCCCATATAATCTTTTTCGCTTGCACGGGGTTGCAAAGAGCCTGTAACTTCGCCGCTGGTCGATCTCATCACGATGCGCGAGCTTGGGACTGGGCCAGCATGCTACTCCGTACTTTAATTTGTATGCAACTAACACACAGGGAGTCAGGGAGTACGTGAAGTCAAATTAAGGGCAAAAACGTTCTGCTCGGTCCGGCCTTCGCAAAGCCTGTAAAAGCGAGTGTGTGTGCAATTGCAAGCATTGAATCCACGAGAGCGAGAACGGACACGAATAAATTCCAATCTCTAGGCTCTAGCTACTTTCTCACTGAACAATGAATTCACTGCATGCATGCCACCTACTCTACTCTTTCTTGCCTGTCCTACGTACGTACACGTATTTACTCGATGGATCTCAATACTTACGGTACGTACAGTACGTACGTAACACGCACATGTGTGCAACACACATATATATACACATGTGTTTTTATAGGACGACAAAATGGGGCACCACACCATGCATGGCGCCTTGGGCTAAGGTTTGAAATGGCAAATTGAGCTCAAACTATAATGATTTTTCCGGGCAAAAATGCCTTTTTTAATTTTTCAGTTTCTGGGTAAAAATGCATTTTCTTTTAATTTTCAGCTGTTTCAGGGTATATATATATGTTTGATAATAAAAATAATACTTAGAGAAAATAGTACTCGAAGTGGATAATAATAAATATGCATGTGACCTAAATATCACCAAGAAAAGGTATTTAAAGTTTCAAATTTAGTTCAAACTTATCTAAACCAGCTATAGTTATTGTTTTCTCCATCATAAAATGGTGTTCAGCGTGCAATTTTAACTATTAATTACTTATAGCTAGATTATACCATCAACTACAAAACTATACAAAAGTATTTTTAAATGTGAATCCAACGATATCACAAGTATAATAAAAACATATATTTTATTTAAATTACAAGTAAAAACTACCAACATATATATTTTTCAAATACATGTGATCCTTATATTATTATTATACGGAGTGTAGTGGTAGTACGTAATTAAATAAGATAAACTTCATACCCCATTTTTTAAAAAAAATGCATCTGTATTCGAATGATGTATGTGTATGTATATACACACAAGGTGCCTAGGCACATGCCATGTATTCCCTAAAATATTGAATTAGTTTCCCTAAACTAACCATAAAATATATCTTAATATGATATTTATGAGATAATTTAGATGCTAATATATTTTCTTTAAATTTCATCAAAATAAAATGACTTAAAAATCAAACATTTTATAATATAAAAAAGAGGAATGCAAGATTCATTTGTTTGGCTATACGCTCGAGTAGCTACTTGTTGGATATGTATAATTAACTAGCTAATAATGTTGTTAGTGCGCTATATATTAATATATATTAAATAATATTATATTTTTAAATAATGTTAAGTACAATAAGAGATAAATTAGAAGCTATAACAAAATAACTTCACATAATAAATATCGTAGTAATTCATTGTTTATCTATTTTTAATCTTGCACAGCGACCAACCCAAATACAAAACTAAACACCATATCACTCTAACGTTTATATCTATATAACCAAACAAACATATATTAATATATTGTACACATATGAGCTGGGCCTCCCTTACTGATCTGGCTAGCTAGCCAGGCCAGCAAATACATATGCAAATAAACGGAAACAAAGGGACCCTTAAATCCTTAATGCATTATTCGGTGGTCTCTTCCTTTCATCGGCTAGCTGCTTCGCGTTGAGCTCGCTCTCTCTCTCTCTCTCTCTATATATATATATATATATATATATATATATATATGGCACTCTTGCTCTCTCCAACCCTATAAATTCCAGCCACGCCATTGCTCACCCTCACATACCTTCCTCCTCCTCTTCTTGTACGTTCTTCTTCCTCGTGTCCATTGAAGAGTACGTAGAGAGAGAAAGAGAGAGGAGACAGGAGAGGGAGATCGAGGAGATACGTAGATAGTGATAATGGACAGAGAGCTGGTGAGGACGGTGAAGCTGGCCACCAAGAACCACGCCGGGGTGCTGTGCCGTCGCGTGGTACGCCACCTGCCGCACATCGTGGCGGTGACAGCGCTGGTGGTGGCGGCGCCGAGGCTGTCGATGATGACGGCGCCGGGGGCCAGCTGGGTGCGCGTGCTGTGGACGGAGCTGGCCGGGGAGGTGAGCGCGCCGGCTCTGGCAGTGGCGTGCTGGCTGGCGGCGCTGGCGGCCTACACGTACGCGGCGTCGCGGCCGCAGCCGGTGTACCTGGTGGACCTCGCCGGGTACAAGGCGCCGGTGGAGCACGAGGCGTCGCGTGCCAAGACGATCGCCCACTTCAGCCGCTGCGGCCGCTTCAGCGGCGAGAGCATGGCGTTTCAGAAGCGGATGCTCGAGCGGTCGGGGCTCGGCGAGGCGACGCACTTCCCGACGTCGCTCCTCAGCCTCCCCGTCGACATGTGCCTCTGCACGGCGAGGGATGAGTCTCACGCCGTCATCTTCGGCGTCGTCGACGAGGTCCTACGCAAGACCGCCGTCGCCGCCTCTGACGTCGGCGTGCTCATCTTCAACTCCAGCCTCCTCAGCCCCACCCCGTCCTTCACTTCCCTCATCGTCAACCGCTACAAGATGCGCCCCGACGTCGTCTCCCACAACCTCAGCGGCATGGGCTGCAGCGCCGGCATCATCGCCATCGACCTCGCCAAGCGCCTGCTCCAGGTACGTACAATGCTGCTCTGATCCCATCCGCCATAAATTGCTCATGCATGCACGAAACCCTAGGCAGTAATGGCGGCGTACCACACGGCGACCATGGCCACGGCCAATGCATGGCTCCTTCCGATACGGATGGAATAAATGAGAGCATCTTTTTACTGACCCCAGAGAGTCTGTAGAAACAATTAATACTTATATTCGGATTTATTATATAAATTGTTTTATTCTTCTCAATTATTTCCTAAATATAGGTTATTTATAAATCTACATACTTTGTTACTCCTATTTGTCTATTTTATTTTCTTTTGTAAAATAAATTATATTCCTCCTACAAATAAACAACATATATTTTAAAATAGAATGGATAAACAATAAATATAAGAACCGAAGGAATTACATCATAGTGATCAATGAGGAGACAATATTTAACATAATTAAGCAGCACACTTTATTTAGCAGTTTAGTCTAACCATGTAAAATGTACTTTCGGGAATACTCGACAAATATTGGTTTGCAAATCCTCACGTATTCGATAAACAATCTATTTCCGGCAGGGCTAGATCTTTTACTGGTACTTTTCGGTACAAGACTTTGGCTATAGCTTTTTCAGTACTATAAAAAGAGTGAAAGAAGAAGCAACAAGAGATTTGCAAGGCAAATCTAATGATAGTGTGAGTGACCATTCAGGTAATTAAGACTTAAATATATACTTGTGTATGTAGACATGCATGTTATTTATTAGGAGAGATTTGATGATTTATAACTATCAAAAAATGGCATCATATATAATTAACCACTTATCTTCAGAGTGGAAAATTATCTTTTTTTTGTTTATTAGTTGTAGAAATCCAATTAGAACTGTTGTTTTAGCTGGCAAGTGAGTGAATTCACAGCTCCAGACAAGAATTGCACTGAGCAGTGTGGGCAGGACCTCCTGTGTGTTTCAGACAGGGAGCAGCCTCTGTCTCAATCTTAAATATACTTGCTCAGAGCTCAGTCTTGCATGTTGCAAAAATTTACTCCTAGAACTGCTTACTGGCACAGCTCAGTGATCTCCTCTTTCCTCCTGGCTATGCATGCAGTGTGTGCAGCACAATGATGCATGTTTTGCCAACGTCTGCTTGTTGAAGTGATACTGAATTTTTCTACTTGTTTGTGCAATCTGGACGCATTACTGTCACAAATTTAGAGTAGTAATATACAGTAACACCCTTATCTTGATCTGAATTTTTCTAGTTGTTTGTTCATCTGAGATAAACTTGATCTGAACATAATGAAGATAGCTCTGCTAGCTCTTAGAAGTAAGGAAAATATTTAAGGTGCATTATTACTGCATGTTTGTGCAAGTCAGTTTGTAGATATTAGGAACTTCAAAACTTAACTAAAACATAAGAGAGCGTGTGTTTTAGACTCAACCAACTTAATGCATAGTTTTCATAATATTTTCTATGTAGAGAAAAATTAATAATTTTATGCCTACACGGTAAAATAGATGCTTATATAATACTATATTTAATATTATAGAAACCCCAACGGTATAGGCTTGGAGTGGTTTCTCGGTGTGTTAGTACGAGGTGCATGCGTCGACAAGAAACTATTATTTCTATTTCTTTTCTCATTAACTCTTATATATAAGAGCAAAATACTTACATTGTATTATATTTAATGTTATAGAAATTATCTTTATCCCAATTGGGAGGACCTTATATATGCATGAAAAAAAGAGCTAAACTCGTAAAACAAAAATCTCTCCTAGCTTGAAACTGGCAAAACACGCCCTCAACGGCAAAAGACCTTAAGCTTGGACGACTGCTACATTTACCATGGATTTATGATACTAGCTAGACAAGAGTGCCCCATTATATCTATCTGGATCCCTGCCGGCCGGTGAAGAACACCAGCTCTGACCCAGCAGAGGAGTAAATGTGGTTGGGTGGACGTTAATAAGACGCAGCTAGCCTTGTATTTAACCCTCTCTCCCATCTTCCAACCTGTTACTAGCACAATACTGCTACTACCAATTACAGTACCAAATAATGTCGCAGTGGCAGCATGCAGTAACTACGACGACTCAACAAATGCAAACACAGTACTCAGTGTGTGAGTGACTCTACCAACTCAACTTGCCAGTACTCCCTCAGTTCGCTGGCAATACAATGCGTTTTTGGATTTTCAATCATTTTTCCCCTAGGTTTAATCGTTTACGATAAGTAGCCGACGAGAGTTTAGAGAAGCTAATATTAATTTCTTAGCTTTTAAATTTTAATTTATTTCTATATTTTATATTTATTCAGTTTCATCGTCTTGGTTCACATCTAAAATACGTAAGAGAGAGCTTTAGATTGCGAGAGTAGTTTTACGTAAACATGCCCTAAATAGTAGTACTCCGTATTTAGTACATGCTGTTTTTGCCACTGGCATATCAGTAGAGGTAGAAGAAAAAGTCGTCGTAGCCTTAGCATGCCTGCAGTCAAACCCTACAGACTTCGCAGTAAAACGTTGTCCAAAATGAAATACGTACGCAGATCGGTTTCAGATAAATGAAAAGTGTGTGCAGTTCGGCTATTTGACTATAATTTGTTTCACCAAGGTTTGCATGCATCGCACTTTTTTTATAAGCCAAACGCATTGATTTTTAACTGATTTTTCTAAAAAAAATAATCACTACAATATTAAATTAGTTTTATTAAATATAATGCAAAATATATGTTAATATTGTATTTATTTGATATTGTAGATGTTAACATATTTTTTCTTTTGATTTTGTTAAAATTAAAGAATTTTGACTCGACAAAGTCAGACGCTTTGACCTAAAAAGAGTATTTTTTAGAAAAAAAATTATGTATATTTGTAGTTTACTGATCAGATTAAATTGATGTAACGTGACCTGAAACGATCATAACTTAATTAGTCTTGCATGCACGGCATTAGCATTAGTATTAATTTACATTCATGCAAGTTTTAAATGAGCAGTGATAATATAATATGAGCCCATCGGGATAATATGACTATTTAACTCGTAACTAATATGTAGAAGATTTTTGGATCAAGAGATCAGAGTAACAAAACAATAAGTGTATTTCTTTTTTGACTATACGTCCCAATAATGCATTCAAACCAATGCAATAACTAACACACTTAATATATGGTTAAGGCCAGACGTGCATCGATGGGCACATGGAATGCACATGCAAGAAAACGCAATAAATATCAGCATATTCGTTTATCTACACGAAGTAGTTAAGGAATACTTTGGAGGATGATGATGCATGATAAGGACGTCCCTCTTGTAGTTCGAGAATTTTTTTCCGAAATAATATTTTTTACGGTGATTTTGAAGAATTGCAAAAGTAGCACGCGGTCGTCACTTAAAGTGCCGACTGGAGCTGACGTGGCATCCGTCAGCACATCAAATATCGACCGTATGCTACTTTTACAAATATTTCAAATGGCCATATAAATTTGAATTTTTTTAAAAAATATTATTTTTAAGAAAAATTATGTAGATCGATCTCCATATATATGTATATGTACCTCCAGATCGAACAGCATATTCATGGAGCTGATCGAATTCATGGAGGTACAGCTCATTCATTCGATCGTGGTCCATATATATCTCATCTACAAGCTAGAAGAAGAACACAACAGGCAAATTTTTCATTAATCAGCACAAACAAACCGTTAAGTTAGTGTTCAATTTTCAAAATCTTAAATATTACATTAGAAATTATTAAGGTATTTTGTCGTCCAGACATTATCTAGATATTTGAAAATAGATTTAGGAACACTTAAGTGAAGTTGCATTTGCCATTGTTTCTGTGTCAAGATAATGTAAGTTATTCTGGCCTCCTTAGTTAGATTCATCTATATATCGATGAATCTAAACACATATATGTATTAATTAGATAACATTACAGATGTGCACATGTAGTCAAATTATGAAAATATTAAATTATTAATATATTAAAAATATTAAGATTTGGTACGATCAAAATGATAGCATTATAGAATGTGCACATGCAGTCAAAGTTTGAAAACATTATAGAATGTACTTAGATGTACTAATAACTCTAATCTTAAATATGCTAATATGTATAACTGGTTATCATCACCATGTTTTTAATTAGATAATATTATAGAATGTGCACGTGCACTCAAATTTTGAAAGTATTAAATTATTAATATATTAAAAAATATTAAGATTTGGTACGGTCAAAATGATATTAGCATATTTTCATGAACAAACTTTCATAAAATATATATTGTGTGTTTAATATTTTTCATAAATATAGCTAGAAATGGTAATGTTGGAAATATGTATATTGAAGACCGTTGTACAAAAGCTTTATATTTAAGATTTGATATGGTATTAATGCCCTGTTTGGCACAAATACATAATTTTTTAGAATTGGTTAATAAACCTATAGCTTAAACAATCCTAGATCGGGAGTGTGGATGAATTGTGTGTATATGAGATTTGATACGATAGTACAATTGATTATTATTTCTTCTATTTCCAGAATAGAATATATCTAGTTTTGTATATATTTATTTATAGATCAATTAATCTAAATACATATTCAAAAATAGAGGAAGTAGTAGTAATTAATTAAGATGTTTGTTAATTTGTGGGATTTTTTGGTGAGAAAATTAATTTGTGGATGCATGGATGGATGCAGGTGCACGAGAACACGTACGCGCTGGTGGTGAGCACGGAGAACATCACGCTCAACGCCTACATGGGGAACAACCGGTCGATGCTGGTGACCAACACGCTGTTCCGCGTCGGCGGCGCGGCGATCCTGCTGTCCAATCGCCGTGCCGACCGCCGCCGCGCGAAGTACCAGCTGATCCACACGGTGCGCACCCACCGCGGCGCGCACGACCAGAGCTTCGGCTGCGTCACCCAGGAGGAAGACGACGCCGGGCAGGTCGGCGTCTCCCTCTCCAAGGAGCTCATGGTGGTGGCCGGCGAGGCGCTCAAGACCAACATCACCACCCTCGGCCCGCTGGTCCTCCCCATGTCCGAGCAGCTCCGCTTCCTCGCCACCGTCGTCCTCAAGAAGGTGTTCCGCGCCGACGTCAAGGCGTACCTGCCGGACTTCAAGCTCGCGCTCGACCACTTCTGCATCCACGCCGGCGGCCGCGGCGTCCTGGACGAGCTCGAGAAGAGCCTCAAGCTCAGCCCGTGGGACATGGAGCCCTCCAGGATGACGCTCTACAGGTTCGGCAACACGTCCAGCAGCTCGCTGTGGTACGAGCTCGCCTACTGCGAGGCCAAGGGCAGGATCAGGAAGGGAGACCGGGTGTGGCAGATCGCCTTCGGCTCCGGCTTCAAGTGCAACAGCGCCGTGTGGAAAGCGCTGCGCCCCATCGACGCCGCCGCCATCGCCGCCGGCGACAACCCCTGGATGAAGGACGTCGACGTGCTCCCCGTCGACGTGCCCAAGGTGGTACTCATCGATGAGAGCTCCTACCAGCTCCCAAACTAGCTGCTCTACTCTCTATATAGGCTTCTATATGTACGATCAAGCATGGATATGGGTCTGATCACCATTGCCAGGATTATCATGTACGATGACGACGACGACGATATGCCTTATTAGGACTTTGGCTATCAATTAATCATCATAATCTATCACCACGTGTGTCCTGCTAAATCTGGCTTGTAAATCGATCGATCTCTATGAACTCGCCACAGATTCTGATCGATCGATCTGTAACTCTGTAAGGTGTTGCTGGATCGACGCAGCCTGCAGGTCGCTAGATCATCAGTGAGTGAGAACTTTTATTTGATCATACATTCTTTTTTAACAGATTGACAAGGACAGGACTACAGGAGAGCCTATCAACAATGGATGGAAAAAGAAGCTCAGCAACCAAGATTTGATAAGTTTTATTATTCATTCCAGTTCCAAGATAGCAATATTGCTAGCACGATTGGCTAGGTCGGTTATAATTCATATTTGAATTTGAAATCTGAGTTGAATTTCGTATGCAACCCTTGAGCTTATTGATGATCAAATTATGAAAGGAAACAGCGGCGGATTTTGATAAGGCGCTAAGCTAGTAGCTGGTGGTGGTGGCATTAGCCAACAGAGCTTGCGATTCTATTTCGTACTTGAATCCTTGGTTCCTGGAATGATCAGCAGCCCAGATGAAGATGCCATAGAGCTTGTTCTCGTTCTGCAGAGTGCGGCAAGCGCTCAACGCCGTCTCGATCGGCACCGAGTTCGTCGTCGCCGCCGTAGTGAAGCTGGCCAGGATATTCCCTCCAGGGTAGTTGACAATCTGGTTGTTGAAGAAGTTGACGTACTGCGCCGCCGTCGTGCTGGGGCCGTAGGCGTAGAACTGGAAGTTGATGTAGTCGATGACGGCGCCGTACTTGGCCCACAGAGCCTGGTAGTGGCGCTGCACGTCGGCGTTGTCGAACGGCGCGATGGAGGCGAACTTGATCACCCCCTTGGCCTTGAGCGTCGTCACCAGACGGCCGACGCACTCGGCGAAGGTGTCCGGGTCGACCTGGAACTGCTCGTAGTCGATGTCGATGCCGTCCAGGTTGTTCTGCTGGATGATGCCGGTGAGGGACTCGACGGCGTTGGCGACCCACGAGTCGACGGAGGTGATGTTGAAGAACACCGGGCGGTCGTTCACGGTGGCGCCGCCCATGCTGACGGCCACCCTCACGTTGGGGTTGCTCTGCTTGATGGACGCCACGGCGTCCGGGGTGAGGACGGTGTTCTGCCAGAAGATGTTGAACTTGCCGTTGGTCGGCGACGGCGGGTTCGTCGCCGTGGTGTAGTCGATGATGAAGGCGAGGATGAAGTCGAACCGGACTTTAGGGTTGATGGGGACGTCGGTGAACTTGACGCCGTTGAAGATGGCGCCGATGTAGTCCCTGAAAAGGTTGGAGTTTGCAGCCGTCGCCGCCATTGGAGCATGGAAGGCCAGAACGGCCGGGATGAGAAGAGCTACAGCCATGAGCTTTGAGGATCCCATTGCCGACCTTTGTGTTGGAATTGTTCTGCACTGGATTGCAAGCACAAGGATTCTACTTATAGTTTGTTTCGGCTCAAACAACACCAATGGAGAGTTGGACACATTGTCAAAAACGAAATTAATGCTGCTTTAGAGAGCAAGCATTTGAATTTGACTTTTTCTGCATGTTTCAACACAGGAGATCAGGTCAAAGATATCAGGTGATTGGATTGGATGAACCTGAAATAAGTATCCAGTAAATTGTCAATGGTTGTAGAAAGATAATCTAAGAAACAGTACATGACTAAAACGCAGAATATTCTACATATTGGGGATTGGGCACACATTGCTGTCTTATCTTCCTATTGGCCAGCAAAGAAAAGTCCAACTATTGGCATCCAAGAAACTGGAGTAAACCTAGCTTGATGGGGAACTTCCAGAAGATCCAATTGCATGCAGCCATGCAGGACTTGGGGCACAGCCCAAAACTATGGTTGACTGCAGAGGTCAATACATTACTGTCTTGGTTTGGATTTATCAAAGCCGCCGGAACAAAAAAAACTTGTTCTTTTTCGGCCCAATTGCGTAGTTTGCGGTAGTGGTGCTAAACCCTTCGCTTTCCTCCTGTTGAAAGAGAAAAGGAAAGAGCAGCTACTAAATTGGACTGCTTCAGTGCTTCTGATGAACAATACTGAACCTAAGATAAGGGAGAGCAGGTCTGAAAGTTAGGCCTGGTATTGGAGACATGTTCTGTTTTGAGGCTAACAACTTTGACTAAAAAGATGAAATAATGGCATGTTTGAAAAGGATATGTTGACATTATTTAGGTAGATGAACATGTTGTACAAAGGTTTGAAAAGATACAGATTAAATGGAAAATGGATGTAGCAGCCACTGATTGAAAGCAGAGATAGCACTTACCTGTGAAAAGACCCTCACCAGTCACCATGGTTGCCTCACTATATCAAGAGCAGATTCATCGTGAAATTTGATGAGTATTGCTGCAGTTGTCATCATGAGCCAATGATACTGTCACCAACCCAGTCCACCAGAACGTTTTCTAGTTATTTATTTTGTTGATTAAGGCCTGTAACCACTGCATGTGCAAGTGACGTACTGAAACCGAAAAAAAAAACAAAGTAGTTCTCCCATCATTCTTCACTGCATATCCTACAAAATATCCTCTGGAGTCTGGAGGCCTTATGGTAGAAAAGATGGTACATGTGCACATGCTGGAAGAACAAGTCAGTGTCAGATCATTATTTGTAGAAAACATCATCACAATGCATTGAAAGTTGAATATAACATCTACTGGCATTAAGACAATGACTCTACAAGGCACATATTGTGCACATTTGCATTTACATATTACATGCAAAGATCAGATTTGGCCAATACTGGACAGCACAATATCTTAAGTTCAGAACTCAACAATGCCCTCATCTGTAATCAATGATTTTTTACTTACTCCCTCCTTCTAAAAATCTTAGACCTATTACATTTTTAATTTTTTCCAAAAATATTAGACCTATTTGTATTTTACCTAGATTCAAGTATTAAATGAGCTTCGTTTATTATGTTAGCCATGTGATTTCATACATGCAATAGTAGTACTATTTAATGCATTAGAATGAATATATAAGAAATTTAATAGTCATGCGCTTTCATACTTGCAATAGTAGTACTATTAAATTTTTCCTTGGTCTTGATGCAAAAAGTAATATGTCTAACATTTTTTGAAGGAGAGAGTAGTGTTTACTGTTTACATAGCAACTTCTGACAATCACTTCAAATTGCATCGTTGCAGTAGGCATGGAATTTTGTTTGATATTCAGTATTTAAACTGTAACTCCGCCTGTATTGTCTCGACATTACAGGTCTCAAGTCCTGATAAAGGAAAATGAATGGTCACTTTCCCCCAACAGGTTGGGATAGACTTGATGAGTCAATAGAAACCTAGCTGCTTAATTAAATGGAGATGAAACTCAAGATTGAGTTTGAATTCTAGGCTCTAGCCTACCTTAGTTTACTTGGGATTAAAAGGCTTTGAAGAAGAAGATTTCGGCATATAGACCGGCCATTATGTCACCTTTTGAAATCACTTAAATTTGACACAAATATTTTTTTACATACATAGTCTTTTATAGGCAAATAAGTTCCCCATCAGAAAGCATATTCATTGTGGAGTCGAATGCTATATTGACTAAATTGTTTCTACAACAATGATTAACCGATTTAAATGAAATAAGCATCCATAAACCAAATAAGAAGTTTATCAGCAAAAGCAACAAACTAGAAGGTCAGATATGTCATTGCATTGGAACCTCAAATATGTCAGAAAGTCACAGAGGGTGGATTATTTGATTAGGCATCTGGAGTTTGGTGAACATTCCACTGCTACCAGCTCACGTGGTGCTAACTTCCTATCAGACTTGTATCCTTTACTTGTCTTTATTTGTGAATTTTGTGCATGGAGTTGGACACTGCCTACCAATTCAGCCCCTTGTTCACAAGTATAACAGAAAACAACACTGTTGCACATGGAGACAATGTACAAGCACATCTCTATGGTTGAATTTTTCAGCCCTTAGCGTGTGTTTGGCAGGGCTTCTTTGTCTTATGGAGTTGGAGCAAAGCCAAATATTTTTTCTGAGGAGTGGATCCCACTAGAGCACTCCAAAAAAATAAATTGAAGTGTGGTAAAGTAGAATCTAACTAGCCTCAAGTGTTATACTCTGGCTTCAGTATAGATTTTAGAATCCAGAGCTCTACCAAACAGTCTCTTCAACACAAAAAATTGAGATGATTTTCATGCATCAGGTTATGAAGCATGCGAAATGGAACTGCTTAACCGATCTAATCTAATAGATGAAATTAAAAAAAAAACAGACCACTCTTCCTATAGGTTGTCCCTATGGTGAGCTTCCTAAGTCAAATATGGGCTAGAACAGAAGTTGCAGGCTTGCATCCCATCAAAATTCATAAACATATCACCAATGAATCCAGAGAAACTATTGAAATTTCGAATGGTTAATTGCTTTTGTGCCACCTATTTGCCGTTTTGCTAGATATGTCATTACTATTCGTCTATTAGCCTACATATTATTACTATTTTATGATACTCACTTTTATATCATTCTGTACATTTTCTGTGCATATTGTAATGCTCTAATTGTTGTCAGGCATTAAAATAAAATAAAGTAATTAATAAATGAATTTCACAATATGATTCAGAGAAAAATGATAAACAATAAAGCTAAAATATGGGCTTAAAATTTTCGTTTAAAAATAAATTGTAGCAAGAGTATTTTTCTTAAAATTCTCTTTTTTCTAATTTGCGTCCCCAAAATTTTATGAAATTTTTGCTACAAAGGAATTAATTAAATATAATCAATATCATTTCACCCCAAAACTTTAATATTAATTAATAAAATATGTTTCAACAGGAATATTATGTGAATAAAAAGTATGATAAATAATTTCACTTAAAAAATAATGTAAAACAAAAACAAATTTGTCTGGTGTAATTTCTAGTAAATTTCTCCCGCCTCAAATCAATTTAGGTTCATTTTCCCTAAGGATTTTACAACTAGAATAGTAATCCAGGATATTTCGATGAATAACTTTAATCGAAAAAGTAATTAAATCATTTTTTTGGTCGAGTCTGAATCCTCATCCTCGATCCTCTCTATCTTTTCCCTTTGAAAATCTAGAGGAAATAAATTATCTCTCTTTGTTCACAGAATCGAAATTTCCTTTTTCCATCGTGCAATTTAAATTCTGTGAAAAATCCCTTTTAAAATCCTTTTTATATTTGAATTCCCAAAGTAAATTCAAATCATTGATTCTGTGTTCAAGTTCGGAATTTCTAATTTCGACGCGAATACAAAGTTTCTCAATTTTACAATCACTGATTATTCTTTAAAATATTAATGAGTTATTTCTTTAAAATCCAAAATTTCTAAATTCCAAACTTTCAAAAAAAACTTTTCACTTTTTCTCAAAAATCCAAATTTGGTTTTTCAGGAAAATATTTTCCTATTTTTTCCCTCCTTTCTTTCCTACTTTTCTCTTTCCTCTTCTCTCTCCTTCCTTTCCCTTTCCTGCGCAGCCGACCTCTCCTTCCTCCTCCAGCCGCAGCCACCTCCTCTCTCTCCTCTTTCCGTTTCTCTCCTAGCCCTCCTCCCTCTATAAAAACCACGCTACCCCCCTCCTCTCTTTTCCCTTGCGCTAGACCCCGCCACCGTTCCTGGCCTCCTCTTCCCTTGTCCTGTGCCCTAGAGCCACGTCCCTCCTCCCTGCCGAGTGCCGCTAGCCCGAGATGACGTGTTGTCCACCCTACCCCTCCGGCCGCCCCATGCGCACCTTCCCCTCCTCTTTTTTGAAAATTTATTTCATAAATTTTTAAATCAAGTGCCGACGGCTACCTATTTTTTGCAAATTTTTGAATCTGTTATACATATTTGAATTTTTTTTCAAAAAAATATGTGTCATCAAGCCACGTGTCGTCGACGTAGCGTCTCCTCTCATGCTTGTCACCACTATCCCCTATTGTGGCCGCATCATTCTCTCAGTTGAATTCCTCATTGTAAGAATATCTCACTCTCCTATTTTTCATTCCATTAATTATTGATCTACATTGTGCTATGTACATTCATGCCAATCGGTTTATTATCATTTTGATGTGTCGTTCTATACCTTGTTAACTCGTCTATTGATCTTGATATATTATGTCATGCACTTTAGTTCCTTGTTATTCCACTCTGTCTAATTAAATTATTGTATCCAATTAGTCTGATCTATGCATTATCCTATTGTTGATCTATTAATCATTAAAGATCAATATATCATACCTTTTTCATGTTTTCCTAATCCATTCAATAAAATATTTTATCGTATCACAATCTTTGTTGTAACTTTATTTCGTATATCATATCATTGTTATCCCATTCTGAACTTGTCATCTAATATTGTTGTTATCATTTGTTGATCTTATTCCTTGATGATCCAATATATACAATATTTTATCATATCCTAAACATGGTTGTAATTCTATTTTCACCCATTGTCATATTGTTCATCGGATTTGATTCATGTCATGGTTCCTTTTGTATCCATCCATAGTAGCTCAATCATCAACCATTAATTAGTTTTGATCTTGATATGTCATTACCAAAACCTAGTGATCTCGTTCCAATCTAACTTACCTCATTGTTGTTCATGATCTAAATCTATATAGAACTATCATCATTGTTTATCGTCCGTCGATTCCAATTCGTGTCATTCTGGTGTTTCGTATCCAACCACCCTAGATAATAGAAATCCTAAACTTAGAACACCCGATGTTTCATTTTCGCTCCTCCATATTCCGTCCCGGAGATCATATTTCTCATGAGGCATGGTTCATTGTCATTTTGTGTAACACTCCAAATTTTCAAGGAAATAAAAATATCATTTAATCTGTTTTCCTGGAATTATTTATTTTGGAAATACCTTTAATGCCCTCCTTAACCTTTTTGAACTAGAACCTAGATGAAATGACCAAATCAGAGGCTAGAAAAATTTGTATATGATCCCAAGGCCAAGATATATTTTTGAGATTTTTTACAAATTTTTATCAACCTTGGAAGTAGCCCAAATATTTTAATCCATTTTATGTAATTGTTTTTTTTCAGAAAAACATTTAAACAGTAACGGGCCCTCCCCCTCCCTTTCTCTCTCTCCCGGCCGGCCCAGCCCGTTACCCCCGCGCGCCTCGGACTGACACCTGGACCCCACCCGTCAGAGACACCCTCTCTCCGCGCACGCGCGCCCGACACCTCAGCCCACCTGTCGGCGCCAACGAACCCCTCGCGCCCGACCGCTCGACCCCACCCGTCAGCCTCTGTGCCCGATCGCTCGCGCCCGCTGGCATGTGGCCCCTGTCCGTCAGATCTTTCGTCTACGCGAGATCCGCCCCCAAATCTCCCCTCACCGGCCGACGCTTTAATGCGCCTCTGATCCGTTGCTCCCGACCCCCTCCCCTCAAATTGAGCCCGCCATTACAACCCTCGGTCCACGGCGACCGTTTCCCCTATTCAAATCCGACCGGTTCGCGTCCAGGTTCGATGAATCAAGCGCAACCCGAGCTCGCCGGCGTTTAAACGCGTTTACTCTCGGCCACCGTCAATTGCGCCCCCTCTGCCCCCGCCGGTGGCCCTATTTAAACCCCTGGTCATCCGCGTTATACCCCTACGCCCAATCGCTGCGAGAACGAACATAACACTCACACTTCGGTTTTTAGCGCCACACCATCGTCCGCACTCCAGTCACCATTCGCCGTCTCCATAGCCCCTCTCCATCCTCGCCGACCGCACCTCCGTGACCGCAAGCGCCACCCCAACCTCGGCCACCCCTCCGCCAACGACGAACCCCACCGGAACCCCATCGCCGACGAGGACCCGAACGCCATCGCCACCCTCTCTCGTCGTCGACCCTGCTCCGTGGACCCCAAGCCACTCCGAAGGTATCCTCGTGATCCCCGTAGTCCCCTCCGTCCATTTTAGCCCTTAGATACGACCGCTGTCGCTCGCCGTGGCCTCTGGCCCGCTCGCCGTCGCCAGAGAAGACGACCGGCATGGGTCGAGTAC
Organism: Zizania palustris; assembly: GCA_019279435.1. Lineage (NCBI taxonomy): Eukaryota > Viridiplantae > Streptophyta > Magnoliopsida > Poales > Poaceae > Zizania > Zizania palustris. The sequence goes on along the minus strand of JAAALK010000080.1, from coordinate 8,116,794 downwards.
CCGTGCCGTGTCGGATTCGATCCTGGCCGTGCGATCTGGATCTAACGGTGGTGATTAAATCCCATGTGCGGTTTAATCTACGCCGTCGGATCTGAGCGAAGGGGTACGTTTTAATCTCGTGCGTTCGTTAATATTTAAAACCCACGTTTAATTTGGGTCATCCATCGCATACCAGTTCGGTCTTTTAATCTCGCGCATCCATTTTCATTTAAACCTCTCGCCTCGCCCATGGCCGCCCGATCATGATCCAACGGTAGATCTCGATCCGGCGCACGCGCACAGTGCGCGGGTTCACCGTGAGCCTAGCTCACCGTGGACCCGAGGCTGTTTTGGGATTTAATTTAAATTCTAGAAACGATTTTAAACTTCTAAAATTCATATCTTGCGCATTTTTACTTCAAAAATTACCATTTCAATTCCAGAAAATTTGTAATATTATTCTCTACATGTTCATACAATAAAAACAGTATGTTTACTTTGGATATTCCATGTTTATTTAATAAAGTATCCAAATGCTCTTTAATGAAAATGATAAATTCAAATATTTAAATTTCAGCAAAATTTATATTTATTCATTTCCTGTTAATTTAATGAAACCACTACATTTTCTCTGAAGCTCTTATTTTAAATTAATTAGAAAACTTAAAATAAGTTTATTCACAATTAAAACCCCTTTTATAAAGGGCCATATCTCATTATAGTTCATTTTAATTATTCATAAAACGACTTTCAGAAACTTAACAACTTTGTTTTCTTTAAATTAACCCAATCAAAACCTATATGCTTGTTGTGTGTTTTAGATTGTTTAATTGAATGTCGTATTTATTTTATTTATATTGGGAAGACTACGACGTCGCCGAGGAGCCGGAATACTTCCCGGAAGTTCCTCCCTCCCCTTTCGCTGAACAAGGCAAGTCACCAAACCAATCTTTTGAGCATATTGAACACATGTCTTACTAAACTATCGCTAAAATACATAGGATGTACATGCATTAGTCAAATGGAACCCTTACAATATATTTATTTAGGATCCCCCGACCTTGATGTGCAACCCAAGCCATGCTATCTCGCCTATACTCCTTGTCACCAAATGATTAGTATTATTGGTTAGTGTCCGATATATTGGCACGCTTGCTATAGGATAAATAAATGAGTAGTAGCAATTGGAATCTCTTATATGATCCCCGCTATTCTTATCTCTAGAATGTTGTTCGTGATAGAGTTATGGTTGAGAGTGTATGCATGGTGGGTTCCGGGTGAAAGCTAGGGTATTGGTCGGTAGCACCCGGGGCACTATAAGGACCGGTCCGAGGGATCCGTTGCAATACACTTCTGTACTAACCACAAGTCTAATGGGTAAGTCCTAACTAAGGTATGGAGTGTTCCAAACCAAGGCCACCACTTGGAGATGGGTCAAGCAGCACCTGCGGGTGGCTTGTACCGACGTGGCGCAAAAGGGGTGCGACGTTAGCCGGGATGCGGCCCGGCGCGCTGGCGAAACCTAGAGCGGGTGGTTATCGCTTGAAGCATTTCATGCTGAAGTTTTGGCATGAGTTCCCGTGGTATGGGTCATCTCGTTATACTTTGGTGTTTGGATGAGTGCGTGCCTTGTGGGTACAGTAGTACATCTCTGATCAGAGTCATAAATCTTTTCGAAAAGCTGAGCCCACGGTCAAAGGCGGGTTGCGTGACATCCCACTGTTAGTTTACTTTTATGATGTATGTGCATGATGGTTTGACATGTAAGGACTGTTGTGCGAGGAGGGAAAACGTACTCCTCGAGTTAGATGTTATTATTGTTGTTTATGTTTATTATTCCGCATGATAAAATTTGACTACATTAAATGCAATAACTGAAAATGTAATTTTCTGCACTTTTAGCCATTACTCTTCCTTTGTTATTATCCTGCATTATTACTTGCATTCGCGGTGGCTTGTTGAGTACTTTTTGTACTCATACCCGCTGGACACACCATTCAGAGAATGCCTACTACGAGGATGGTCTGGAGTAGCGACCCAGTCAAGTAGAAAGATCTTGAAGAAGGCGTTTGTCATGCAGTTTATTTTTATTATTGTTTTTACTTAACTCTGATGTAATAATATGGTATGTGTACCATGAATACTCTTCGTTTGTACGATTGTCACATGATGAACCTCTTGAATTATTGTTTTTATTTGGAAATTCAATAATGTTCCAATTTGATAAATCGGGGCGCCACAAGATGGTATCAGAGCCGACTTGACTGTAGGAAGCCAAACGGACCAGCCTAGCCAATAGCTGCAGAAAATTATTTCTCAAAAACCTACTTTATAAACTTTGTTCCTCCCCTCACTTTCTTCAACTTGTTGTTTTTGTAGATGCCAGTATACCAAGTACACAGCTACTGCCGCCACTACAAGGGCTTCGTCAGGGAGCTCCGCATGATGCTCACTTTCCTCGGGTTCCTCTTCGAGCCAGAATTCCAGGGGGTGTACCTAGAAGAGTTCGTCGGACCCTGCGACGTCTCCCTCACCATCCACGGATCCGGAGAACACCTGCCGCCCTACACGACAGCACTTGGGGGCCCGACTTTCGACGTCGCGTGCCAACGCGTTGCCCTCCAAGCCCTTATGGAGTTGAGGATGATCTATGATGATCGTCTTCAGAACTCGTCTTTTCGGCTTGTGCCGAAGCGCACTCCCAGCGCCTACCGTAGTATCTACCTCGAAGTTCACTCCGTTCGTGATCCGGTCATGGCCCGGCAGTCACGTCTTCTTTAGGCCATGGACGACCTCCATACTGAGGCCGTGCTCGACGCCGATGAGCACCATGAGGCGGTTGAGTTCCTTCATGAGGAGACGAAAAACTTGATCCAGCAAAATGGCGAGCTGCAGAGCAAGATCATGCAGCTACAGAAGGACATTGTGGAGATAGTTCCCCTCATACCGAGGAAGAGGAAGCCCATCCGCGAGCCTGCCCCTCGCCCCAAGAGGATCCCGCCACACCCCTCGACCGCCAGACCGTCCACCACCAGCGCCCCTACACCGCGCCCCGGCCTCATCTCCGACCCGATCATCGAGAATTTTCTCGAGCCCACCGTCCCTCGGGCCCCGCGTGCTTGTGGTTCCGAGAGCACGGAGACCGCCTCCGGTGGCGAGTATGAGCTAGTTATCGTTGTTTGACTAATAATTTTATGTATGTGGTGCTATCTACAACAACTTGTGTTGTAGGTAGAATAAAATAAGAGCATGATTGTAACAAACTTTTTATACCACTAGAAATATATATACGAGCCCCATGGGCCATTTTGATTGCAATGTTGTTTCATCATCTTTTTACCTTATGCCTTAAGCTTTTATATGTTCAGAAAATGGCCGACAACCAGAACACCGGCTCCAACAATGGAGAAGGAGGAAGCCACGGCCTCCCGAAAGTGTTGTGCCCAACTGGGTGCAACGGGCCAATTACAGACTGGATCACCGTCCGCCAACCACCCTACCTTGGCGGAAATGATGGCGAATCAAAACCAATTGATCACCGCCCTCCTCACCCAAATGCAGCACCAACAGGCGCAGTTGGACCACCTGCAAAACGTGGAGCCCGCCCCTCGTGCACGGGCACCCGCACCCATGCCCCAACTCTCGGCGTTCCTGCACGTGCGCCCACCGATCTTCTCCAGCACCACCAACCCCATGGAGGCCGGAGATTGGCTCCGCACCATAGGGAAGAAGTTGGACCTCCTCCCCTGCACCGATCGGGAGAGAGTGGCCTTCGCCACTCATCAGCTCCAAGGACCCACCGCAGAGTGGTGGGACAACTACCGTGAGTCCCAGCCGGAGGACCACGTGGTGACATGGGCGGAGTTCTCCATCGCCTTTCGCGCCGCCCACGTCCCCGCCAGAGTTATTGCGGTGAAACAGCAGGAGTTCCGCGACCTGCAACAGGGCAGCTGGACTGTCATGGAGTACCTCCATGAGTTCGACCGTCTGGCACGCTACGCGCCAGAAGAGGTGCGGACCGATGCTGTCCGCCAGGCTAAGTTCCTCTGGGGACTTAAGGATGAGCTATCCATCCAGCTCATCTCCACCGACTACGCCAACTTTCAAAGGTTGGTGAACAAGGCGCTCATCCAAGAGACTAAGCAAAATAAGTTGGACCTCAAGAAGAGGAAGATGATCACCTTCAAGCATCAGCAGGCGAATTCCTAGAGGCCCTGCTTCGTCCCTCTGCCACCAGCGCCCGCCTACAGGCCACCTCACGCCGCTGGTGGATCCAACGCCGGACATCCGCGCCCCGCTCCACCAGCTCCGGCAGCTCAGCCAACGCCCGCCGCCAAGGCCCCGATCATGAGGGATCGCCAAGGGAAGCCGGTCGTCTGCTTCAACTGCCGGGAAGAAGGGCACCACTCGCACCAGTGTCCTCACCCAAGCAACCCCAAGGCACGGCACCCAACCAGGCGGTTCATGCCCGCGTCAACCACATCAGCGCGGAGGAAGCTTAGGAGGCTCCCGAAGTTATGCTCGGTACGTTTACCACAAATTCCATACCAGCTGTGATATTATTTGACTCTGGAGCAACACAGTCTTTCATCTCGGAAGACTTTGTGAAAACTCACAACTTGGAAGTGCTCCCTCTACCAGTCCCCATGATGATTGCCACTCCAGGCAATAAAACCTTAGCCACTTATACAGTCCTAAGGTTAAGATAGAGATCCAAGGAGTATTGTTCCGGGCCGAGCCAGTCCTCATTAAGTGCACTGGACTCGACCTCATCCTAGGGATGGATTGGTTGATTAAGCACAAGGGAGTGATCGACTGTGCCAACAAGTCTGTGACAGTGACCAGCCCCGAAGGCGAAGCCGTCACTTTTCGGATGACCAGCCGCAAACCACTTGAGGCATCTCTTCACTCTCTAGCCCTTGAAGAAGTGCCCATAGTCAAGGAGTTCATGGAAGTCTTCCTAGAGGACTTGCCAGGAATGCCTCCCAAGCGAGACATCGAATTCAGAATCGAGCTTGTCCCCGGGACCACTCCAATCTCCAAACGCCCATACCGGATGACCGCCAATGAACTAGCCGAAGTCAAGAACAACATCGAAGACCTAGAGCAGAAAGGGTACATCTGGCTAAGTACCTCACCCTGGGGTGCACCAGTCATCTTCGCCATGAAGAAGGACAAGACCAAGAGGATGTGTGTGGACTATAGAGCCCTAAACGATGTGACCATCAAGAACAAGTACCCATTGCCTCGGATCGATGACCTGTTCGATCAACTGAAAGGATCCTCGGTGTTTCTAAGATTGTGAGAAACCAAGGGTGGTTTCGGTGTATGTGATGAGTGATTGACAGGATTATTTACCCTCTGTTCGAAGGGTACCTCCGAAGGGGCTTCGGAGGTGGTACCTCCGAAGGGGGTTCGGAGGTGTTGTCACCGAAGGGTGATTCGGTGTTTGCTTGCTGCAGCTGTGCAGCGGAGTGTACCTGTCGGAGGGGTCCGACAGTACACGATGACTGGGTTCGTACCGATGGCTTCGGTACTTTGGGCGGTACACCGGAGTGTGTGCCGGAGGTTGCTAACCCGGAGAGGTCTCCGGAGTACTGGATACACTTGTCTGCTTGTCGGTGGTGCGCAGGAACTACGGAGGCAACGGACAGGGTTCGAGCCAGGTGAACTTGGGTCAAGCGGGTGGTTTGATGCCAAGGGAGCGGGGAGCTCCGTCACGGTGGCTGCGAAGGTGGTCCGGGTCGGTCCTCGGGTCGAGGCGTGCCAGGTGAAGGCAGAGAGTGCGGAGCGTGGCTTCGGCTGAAGGTACTCCGAGACAAAGTCCTCGGAGGTGAGGCACTTCGAAGGTACTCCGAATGGAGTAACTTCGGAGTTGGTGGAACAAGTCCTCTGCGGAGGCAAAGTGTTCGATGTGTGCTCCGGAGGGAGACACTCGAAGGGTACCCGACGAAGGTCTCAGAAGTCGAGGCGCATCGAAGGCATGGTCCGGGTGAGGCTCGTCGAGGAGTGTGCTCGGAGTGAGACACTGCGACGATGTGCTCATGGAATGCTTCATGCGGAGGCCTTGGACGAAGGAGGGACTTCGAAGGGTGGTACTCCGAAGATGGGGCTTCGGAGTATGAAGGACTTCGGAGCGAGGCTAGCTCCGGAGTGAGGATGACTTGAGGTGCTTCGGCCATGCATGGCTTCGGTACACGGACGGACGGTGTTCGAGCTCGGAGTAGCTGCGAAGCCGTGGTGATCCACTCCGGAGGTGGTGGTGCGAAGGCCCAAGGGCTTTGACGGCTTCGGCTTAAAACCGTCACTGTATCGAAGGTCTTCTTCGGCGAAGCGAAGGCCAACAGGCTGCAGGCTTCTCGCCGAAGCTTCCGCACCCCTCACGTGCGAAGGGAGGTTCCAGAAGTCAACTCTGTAAAGGCTGACACTGTCTGTTCTGAAAAAGGCTGACACTGTCCCCTCTGCAGCTGACAGAGAAGCCTCCAAAATAAAGGTGGACTACCTTTTGTACCCCTTAGTTCTGTAGAGACAAAATGGATGTAAACCCTAGGGGTAAAGTAGTCACTTCCTTAGGATGAAGCCGTGGGCTATAAATATGGGGGCTCGGTAGGTAACATTTAACACTTTGAGCATTTACTGTTGAGCTCCTGTAGACAGACCTCGCTGTATTCATTCTGAGTTCAATTTATTTCAGTGTTCCTTGTTCAAGCGGCGAAGCCCTGCTTCTCTTGTGCTTTTGCTTGAGCTTGTGTTGCATACCTCGCTAGTCTTTAGTTCACCGAAGCCTGTCTTGGCGAAGGGTGTTTTTCTCGCGAAGTGTGCTTTACAGTGTGCTGTCGCTCTGTGTAACACGAGGCAAGACCTCGCTGCTTACTAGCGAAGCCCTGTTCTGTTCCCGTAGTGCTTCTTGTGTCGAAGCCCTTAGCATAGTCCATTTGCGTGTGCGTGTAGACCTTCGGGTACGAAGCCCAGCACCCGTTGCTGTCGCCAAGTACTTGGTCGAAGTCCTCAGAGGGCTGTCCACTCTTGCGAAGGGTGAAGTGCGAAGCCTGCTCGAAGCACCTCGTGTGCGGAGCCTGCACTGACTTAGCAGAGTAGATTTTCGAGGGTTGTTAGTGGAGCGAAGTCTTCTTGGCTTCGAACTTTTGCTCCTCCGAAGCCTGTGTTCGAAGGTGTCGAAGTACCTCCGAACCAGACCTTCGAAGGTTGTGTTCGAAGCCTGTTCCGCAGAAGACAGAACCGTACCGTAGGCTAAGTTTTTAGCCAGAATTTTTAAAAGCTCCCATTCACCCCCCCTCTGGTCGCCGTTTCCGGTCCAACAATTGGTATCAGAGCAGGTTAAGATCACCAGTTGACCTTAACCGGTTTTGTGATCTGTTGGCGACATGGATAGAGGCAGTAAAATTCCTCTGTTCGATGGGACAGATTTTGCATACTGGAAGGTGCGCATGGAGGCTTACTTGTTAAGCCAAGGAAATGCAATTTGGGAGATTGTGGACTCACAATACTCCATCCCTGATACCCGCACCACTCAAACCGAAAAAGATCAATATATTGCCAACTCGAAGGCAAGGAACATACTGTTCATTGGTTTGAGTCGGAGTGAGTTTGATAGGGTGCAGCACCTTAGGACTGCTAGGGAAATTTGGACAACGCTCACTATTTATCATGAGGGCTCTACTCAGATTAAGGCCAGGCGCCAAAGCACCTACAACCAACAGTATCAGCTGTTTGTGCAGGCACCTGGTGAATCTATAGATACCATGTTTTCGCGCTTTGATGCTATAGTGAGTAACTTGCGATCCAACGGGACGCTTGCTTACAGTGATCACGACAGGGCTATCAAGCTTCTCTATGCTCTTGACCGTAGCATATGGGAGGTGAAGATATCCAGCATTGAGGAGTCCACAGGCTATGACACGTTGACCTGTGATGAACTCTTTAGCAAGCTGAAGTCCACAGAGATTGCTAAGGCATCTCTTGCAGTGCACAGAAGCTCTTTGCCACAGCCATTGGCATTGGTTTCTAGCACTAGCCGTGGCACCACTGCAGAACCAAGCACATCAGGCACTTGTGTTCTTGCAGATGGTTTTGCTTTGTCCTCCCTGGTCTCCGTCACAAAGGAGCAGGTGGATACTCTAGCTGATGATGAGCTTGCTCTCATTGCCCGGAGGTTCACCCGCTTTCATCATGAGAGACGGGATCAGAGGAGAAGTGGTTTTAGTGGCTGCTATGAATGTGGCGACACCTCTCACATTAAGGCCAATTGCCCCAAGGTCAAAAAGAGAGATGAGAGTGACCGCCCCAAATTCCACAAAAAGGAGAGGAAGCCCTTTGTGAAGGGCAAGCGCGGCAAGATGGCTAAGAAAGTAGCCAAGGCCGCTTCCAGAGCCTTTGTTGCTGCTCTCAGCGACATCGACACATCCTCAACTGAGGAGTCGAGCTCTGAGGAGGAGGAGTCCCCAAGGAAGGAGGACAAGAAGGACAAGAAGGGACGTGACTTCACCGGCCTTTGCTTCATGGCCGACAGCGATCACAGCGGCGATGAGCTTGACTCATCTGAGGTAAACCTATCATCTGACCAGCTTCTAATTAAATTAGATGAGCTGAATGAGGTTGTGCTTGGTCAGGATAGATTACTTGTGCAAGCCGCTAGAGAACGAAAAGACCTTAGACTTAGGCTAGAAAACATTTCTACTGAATATGCCATGCTTAAGTCTAAATTTGATGATGCTGAATGTGAATCATGTTCTGTTGTCATGGGTGAGCTTGCTCAGTTGCGTTCTGTTCATGCTCAAACTCTCTCTGAGCTTGAGACTGCACAGAAGCAGCTTTTGGAGGTAGATTCTAGACCTCATGATATTATTGATTGCATGAACTGCTCTTTATTACGCGATAGCATTTCTTTACGTGATAAGCATGTTCATGACTTGGAGGCTAGATTGGAGAGGGCCGGTAGTTCTAAGGATGTGCAACCTGTTTGTGACACTTGCATCACCCTTAAGGACCAGCTAGGCACTGCTAGAGAGCGAGCTGAGAACCTCATGTCCGAAAATGAATACCTTCTTTCTGTGGTAAACAAATGCACTGAGGGAAAGGGTAGGATGGATTTGCTCTTGGCCAAGACCAAGTTGTGTGCTGACAGAGCCGGGGTAGCTCTAGGATTGGGTTTTGAGAGGATAGCTTCAGACAGTAAGACCAAAACTGTTTTCACCTCTCCCACCACCCTAGAGAAAGAGAGAGCTCTGTTGGATACCCCACCAGCCAAAAAGCCTACCCATCCACCAAAGAAAACCACTCCTCCTACCAAGAAAAATCCTCCCAAGAAAACCACTGTGAAGAAACCCAAGGAGCCTGTGAGAGTTGCTCCTGTGACCCATGAGAGTGCCCCCAGGAGAGTGTTTCACTGTTCTTATTGTCAGAGGGCGGGTCATTTGATTGGTTTCTGTTTCCGTCGCATCAAGGATGAGCGACGTGCACAGGCGATGAGCTTTCAGGACATGCATTACCCATCTTTAGGTATGCATGAGTCTGAGTATTACTCTCGTCCTGTTTTCGAGGCTCCTCGTGCTTCTCGGAGAGGTTTTGCTCCTCGAGGTGTTCACCATATTCCATATGGTGGTAGACCTCGGGCGAGTAGCTTTGTACCTCGTCAGAGTAGGAGACCTCGACATGCTTTGCGTTCTTTGCATGTAGGTAGACCTCGCACTTTGCATCATTCTGATTATTATGTGCGTAGACCGTCTACTTTTACTGTGCCTACTACTCGTGTCACTCAGTGCTGGATGCCTCGTCATTATTTTACTCACCCCAGCACTGAGCGATCGAGGCGTTCTCATCATGTGTAGGCGACAGGTCGAGGATTGGAGGGCACGTGGATAATGGACTCCGGTTGTTCGCGCCACATGACCGGAGATGCAAATTGGTTCTCCAGCCTCACCACAACCAAGCAAAGGGAACATATCACCTTCGGAAACAATCGAAGGAGTAGAGTGAAAGGTAAAGGTGTGGTAAGGATTAACACGAACTTCACTCTCAAAGATGTTGCTTTGGTTGAAAACCTGGGATACAATTTGTTGTCTGTATCTCAGTTGCTTGATGAGGGCTTCGAAGTGCGATTTCATCGCGATACTTCGCAAGTGCTCAATTCTGATGGCGTTGTGGTGTGTAAGATCTTTAGAGTTGGGAGAGTTTTTGGAGCTGATTTTTCAGAGTCGTCTGGTTCTTCTCATTGTCTTGTTGCACATTCGACTTCTGAGCTTTGGAAGTGGCATAGGAGACTAGGGCATATGAGCTTTGAGTTGCTCGCTCGTCTGAGCGCCCTAGGTTTGATCCGAGGATTGCCCAAGCTTAAGTTTGAGAAGAATTTAGTTTGCGCTCCTTGTCGACATGGTAAAATGATTGCCGCTTCGCATTCGCCAGTCACCACAGTGATGACTGAACAACCCGGAGAACTTCTCCATATGGACACTGTAGGTCCTTCTCGGGTTAGTTCTTTAGGCGGCAAGTGGTATGTACTTGTTATTGTCGACGATTTCTCTCGCTACTCTTGGGTCTTCTTTCTTGCCAGCAAGGATGAAGTGTTTTCACACTTTCGGAGCTTGGCTTTGAGACTTTTCACTGAACTCCCAGGTGCATTAAAATTCATTCGAAGCGATAATGGCACCGAGTTCAAAAATAGTCTCTTTGTTGACTTTTGCATGGAGCATGGCATAGAACATCAATTCTCTGCTCCGCGGGTTCCTCAACAGAATGGTGTTGTTGAGAGGAAAAACCGCACTTTGGTTGAGATGGCTAGGACGATGCTTGATGAGCATAGGACTCCTAGAAAATTCTGGGCTGAGGCCATGAACACTGCATGTTACATCTCAAACCGAATTTTCTTGCGCTCAATTTTAAATTTGACATCTTATGAGCTGCGTTTTGGGAGACAGCCCAAGGTTACTCATCTTCGAGTTTTTGGCTGTCGCTGCTTTATCCTAAAACGTGGTAACTTGGATAAATTTGAGTCGCGATCTTCTGACGGGATCTTTTTGGGTTATACTACTCATGGTCATTCTTATCGTGTTTATAACTTGGAAACTAACACTGTCATCGAGTCATGTGATGTGACTTTTGATGAATCAACCCCCTCTGTTAGTTCTGCTTTTGAACAGGCAAATGAACACGACATGGAACAGACCTTATTCGAAGACGAAGATCCCGGAGAATTCGAGGATGAACCCCTACTACCCTCGACGTCAACCCCCGAAGCTAACCCCGCTTCTACTACTTCGGCACGAGGTCCCGAAGCGACTACCTCAACATCGGTCATCTTGGACCACTCCAACGCACAAGTTGAGGGGGAGACTGCATCCCGCCGCGAGGCTCCACATCATGTTCAAAGGATGCACCCTCCCGAGCAGATCATTGGTGAGCTTGATCAAAGGGTAACACGTTCTCACGCTCATTTCACTAATGCTGCTTTTGTTGCTTCTTTCGAGCCCTTAGATGTTAGTCATGCACTTTCTGATTCTAGTTGGATCAATGCCATGCATGAAGAGCTTGAAAATTTTGAAAGAAATCAAGTCTGGACTTTAGTTGATCCTCCACCTAATGTTCATTTCATTGGAACAAAATGGATTTTTAAAAATAAACAAGGGGAGGATGGAACAATTGTTAGAAATAAGGCTAGACTTGTAGCTCAGGGTTTTTCTCAACTAGAAGGGATTGATTTTACTGAAACTTTTGCACCTGTTGCTCGCCTTGAGGCCATTAGGATTTTGCTTGCCTTTGCGACATCCCGGGGATTCAAACTCTATCAAATGGATGTCAAAAGTGCTTTTCTAAATGGCTTCATAGGTGAAGATGTTTATGTAAAACAACCCCCTGGTTTTGAAAACCCCAAGTACCCACATAAAGTCCTTAAACTTCATAAGGCTCTTTATGGACTCAAGCAGGCCCCTCGGGCTTGGTATGATAGACTTAAGTCTTTTCTGCTTGAGCGAGGGTATTTGATGGGCTCTGTTGATAAAACTTTGTTTACTCTCAAGCATGGCAAAGATTTCCTCCTAGTTCAGATTTATGTGGATGATATCATCTTTGGTGGCTCTTCTCATGCTTTGGTTGCCGAGTTTGCAGATACCATGAGCAGGGAGTTTGAAATGTCAATGATGGGTGAACTCACCTTTTTCCTTGGTTTGCAAATCAAGCAAAGCAAACAAGGTACTTTTGTCCACCAGACAAAGTACACCAAGGACCTGCTCAAGAAATTCGACATGTCCGATGCGAAGCCCCTCGCCACTCCAATGGCTACATCTGTAGCATTGGACCCTGACGAAGATGGAGAAGCCGTAGATCAGAAGGAGTTTCGGAGCATGATCGGCTCCCTCCTCTACTTGACTGCCACGAGGCCGGACATACACTTCGCAGTATGCCTGTGCGCTCGTTTTCAGGCTTCACCACGGGCTTCGCACCGCCAAGCGGTTAAGCGCATTCTAAGGTATCTCAAGCACACCCTTGAATTTGGCATATGGTATTCATCGTCTTCATCTTTATGTCTTAGAGGCTATTCTGATGCGGATTTTGCTGGGTGTAGAATCGATAGGAAGAGTACCTCTGGTACTTGTCATTTTCTGGGTACGTCTCTGGTTTGCTGGTCTTCCCGCAAACAGTCTAGTGTTGCACAATCGACGGCTGAGGCCGAATATGTTGCTGCAGCTAGCTGTTGCTCTCAGATTTTGTGGATGGTTTCCACTTTGCGGGATTTCGGGTTAGATTATAAGAGTGTTCCACTTTTCTGTGATAACACTAGTGCTATTTGTATTGCAAACAACCCGGTTCAGCACTCCAGAACCAAACACATTGATGTACGGTATCATTTTCTCAGAGATCACAATGAGAAGGGTGATATTGAACTTCAATATGTTGATACCCAACACCAGCTTGCCGACATTTTTACAAAACCCCTCGATGGTTCTCGATTTGCTTACTTGCGCGGAGAACTTGGTATTTGTCATCCCTACGGCATTTTGTGAGGGGGAGCTGCGTTTAATTGTCTTGCATATGCTCATTATGTGTGGAATTGCACTTACATCTTTTGCTATTATATGCCTGCTTTTAACTCAAAAGAAATCATGACAGCTCAGCTCTATGAAATATGTCTGGAACATTGATTATGCATGATGTTTTATTTTCTAAAAATCAAAACTTGCTCACCGCACAATCTTGTATTTAGCTTGTTTAGGCTGGACTGCTTTTAGCTATCTTTTATCTACTTGACAGCAAGACACTGTTCTTTGGATGCTAATCTTTGCAACTTGAAAAATGTGTTCATTATTCATGGATATTCATCAAAATATTTCATTCATCTGAATCAAAATCAAAAATCCATGATTTGCCTGGTTTAAATGAAAAGATCCAGGAGGGTTTGCTTGTCGCACTACTCTATTCTAGACTGCTTACCATTGCACTTTGGTCTGAACTGGGATAGTTTAGTGTATGCCAAAATCACTGCCTTAAGCTTCAGATGGCTTTCATGCCTAGGCTTGGCCTGATTGGAAAGTATAAGGTGGACAAACAAATAACCCCTGGCATTAAGAAAAGAACAACAAATTTAATGGCTCATCAAGTTTGCTTTCACAGCTCCTTTTGAACAAGACTTGTCTGTCTAGGGTAGAACTTGTTAGCTTTGCGCAGTCCTTGCCTTCACATGTCTAGCTGCTTTGATTAAGTGGTGATGCTTTTACTTCAAAATGACAAAATCTCATGCCATCATCTTGTTTCACAGATTGTTAAATTGAGCTGAGCACATGATCATTCGTTTTAATGTTGGCATATTTTTGCATTATATGTCCTTGCAATTCTATTCATTTCGAAGCTTTGCATCTTTTGACTGCTCCTTGATGCTTGCATTGCCAAAGGGGGAGAGACTTGCTGTGTTCTCTGCCGCAAGAAGGCATCATTTTTTAAAGGGGGGAGAGATTTTTGACATAAAGGGGGAGAAAAATTTGCTCAACTCAGGGGGAGTTTTATCAAGGGGAGATTTGCCGAAGGGGCTTTTACTCTTTTGAGAAAGGGGGAGAAAAATTCTTTTATCAAGTGACATGCTTTGGCTCTTTTCTGAGTTTTTATGGTCACTTGTGTGCTGATACGTTTTCATTTTTCTTGAAATTGGATTTGGTTGTCAATGCACTCATCAAGGGGGAGATTGAGAAACCAAGGGTGGTTTCGGTGTATGTGATGAGTGATTGACAGGATTATTTACCCTCTGTTCGAAGGGTACCTCCGAAGGGGCTTCGGAGGTGGTACCTCCGAAGGGGGTTCGGAGGTGTTGTCACCGAAGGGTGATTCGGTGTTTGCTTGCTGCAGCTGTGCAGCGGAGTGTACCTGTCGGAGGGGTCCGACAGTACACGATGACTGGGTTCGTACCGATGGCTTCGGTACTTTGGGCGGTACACCGGAGTGTGTGCCGGAGGTTGCTAACCCGGAGAGGTCTCCGGAGTACTGGATACACTTGTCTGCTTGTCGGTGGTGCGCAGGAACTACGGAGGCAACGGACAGGGTTCGAGCCAGGTGAACTTGGGTCAAGCGGGTGGTTTGATGCCAAGGGAGCGGGGAGCTCCGTCACGGTGGCTGCGAAGGTGGTCCGGGTCGGTCCTCGGGTCGAGGCGTGCCAGGTGAAGGCAGAGAGTGCGGAGCGTGGCTTCGGCTGAAGGTACTCCGAGACAAAGTCCTCGGAGGTGAGGCACTTCGAAGGTACTCCGAATGGAGTAACTTCGGAGTTGGTGGAACAAGTCCTCTGCGGAGGCAAAGTGTTCGATGTGTGCTCCGGAGGGAGACACTCGAAGGGTACCCGACGAAGGTCTCAGAAGTCGAGGCGCATCGAAGGCATGGTCCGGGTGAGGCTCGTCGAGGAGTGTGCTCGGAGTGAGACACTGCGACGATGTGCTCATGGAATGCTTCATGCGGAGGCCTTGGACGAAGGAGGGACTTCGAAGGGTGGTACTCCGAAGATGGGGCTTCGGAGTATGAAGGACTTCGGAGCGAGGCTAGCTCCGGAGTGAGGATGACTTGAGGTGCTTCGGCCATGCATGGCTTCGGTACACGGACGGACGGTGTTCGAGCTCGGAGTAGCTGCGAAGCCGTGGTGATCCACTCCGGAGGTGGTGGTGCGAAGGCCCAAGGGCTTTGACGGCTTCGGCTTAAAACCGTCACTGTATCGAAGGTCTTCTTCGGCGAAGCGAAGGCCAACAGGCTGCAGGCTTCTCGCCGAAGCTTCCGCACCCCTCGCGTGCGAAGGGAGGTTCCAGAAGTCAACTCTGTAAAGGCTGACACTGTCTGTTCTGAAAAAGGCTGACACTGTCCCCTCTGCAGCTGACAGAGAAGCCTCCAAAATAAAGGTGGACTACCTTTTGTACCCCTTAGTTCTGTAGAGACAAAATGGATGTAAACCCTAGGGGTAAAGTAGTCACTTCCTTAGGATGAAGCCGTGGGCTATAAATATGGGGGCTCGGTAGGTAACATTTAACACTTTGAGCATTTACTGTTGAGCTCCTGTAGACAGACCTCGCTGTATTCATTCTGAGTTCAATTTATTTCAGTGTTCCTTGTTCAAGCGGCGAAGCCCTGCTTCTCTTGTGCTTTTGCTTGAGCTTGTGTTGCATACCTCGCTAGTCTTTAGTTCACCGAAGCCTGTCTTGGCGAAGGGTGTTTTTCTCGCGAAGTGTGCTTTACAGTGTGCTGTCGCTCTGTGTAACACGAGGCAAGACCTCGCTGCTTACTAGCGAAGCCCTGTTCTGTTCCCGTAGTGCTTCTTGTGTCGAAGCCCTTAGCATAGTCCATTTGCGTGTGCGTGTAGACCTTCGGGTACGAAGCCCAGCACCCGTTGCTGTCGCCAAGTACTTGGTCGAAGTCCTCAGAGGGCTGTCCACTCTTGCGAAGGGTGAAGTGCGAAGCCTGCTCGAAGCACCTCGTGTGCGGAGCCTGCACTGACTTAGCAGAGTAGATTTTCGAGGGTTGTTAGTGGAGCGAAGTCTTCTTGGCTTCGAACTTTTGCTCCTCCGAAGCCTGTGTTCGAAGGTGTCGAAGTACCTCCGAACCAGACCTTCGAAGGTTGTGTTCGAAGCCTGTTCCGCAGAAGACAGAACCGTACCGTAGGCTAAGTTTTTAGCCAGAATTTTTAAAAGCTCCCATTCACCCCCCCTCTGGTCGCCGTTTCCGGTCCAACAGATTGACCTTAGGTCAGGTTATCACCAATTGAGGATTAGAGAAGAGGACATACCCAAGACTACCTTCACCTCCCGCTATGGACTCTACGAGTATATTGTGATGTCATTCGGACTCACGAATGCCCCGGCCTTTTTCATGGACATGATGAACAATGTATTCATGGAGTTCTTGGATAAGTTCATCGTGGTATTCATCGACGATATCCTCGTCTACTCCAAGACCAAGGAAGAACATGAAACCCACCTCCGTCTGACCCTCGGAAAGCTAAGGGAACAGCAATTGTACGCCAAATACAGCAAGTGCGAGTTTTGGTCGTCTGAGGTGAAGTTCCTCGGCCATGTCATATCTGCCGGAGGAATAGCAGTGGACCCAACCACCGTGGAAGCAGTGACCAACTGGCTGCAGCCCACGACCGTGACCAAGATCTGGAGTTTTCTCGGATTGGCTAGATACTATCACTGGTTCATCGAGAATTTTTCGAAGATCGCCAAGCCTATGACCAAACTGCGACAAAAGGAGGTAAAATTTGAATGGACCCCAGATTGTGAAGAAAGCTTCTAAACCCTTAAGAAGAAGCTCGTGTTAGCCCCTATCCTGACTCTACCGAACATCCGGAAAGACTTCCATGTCTACTGTGATGCCTCTCGCCAAGGTTTGGGATGTGTCTTAATGCAAGATGGGAAGGTGATATCCTACGCCTCCTGACAGTTGAGACTGCATGAGCTGAACTACCCGACCCACGACCTAGAGTTAGCAGCCGTGGTTCACGCCTTGAAGATATGGAGACATTACCTTGTGGGAAACCGGTGCGAGGTCTTCACCGACCACAAGAGCCTCAAGTACATATTCACCCAACCGGACCTGAACCTCAGGCAAAGAAGATGTTGGAGCTGATAAAAGATTATGACTTGGGCATCCATTATCATCCAGGCAAGGCAAATGTGGTGGCAGACGCCCTTAGTTGGAAAGGGTACTATAATGCCATCATGATACAGGACCATGCCCCTTTGCTATATAAGGAGATGGAAAGGCTGAATTTAGGGATCACCACCCGAGCGTACCTCAATGCTTTGGAGTCTAGACCTGTCTTAATAGACCAGATCCAAGAAAAGCAGAAGGAAGACCCGGACATCTCAGAGATTCAGTAGAACATGCGGAAGGGTAAAGCCCCCGGGTTCTCCGAGGACGAGCACGGTACCATCTGGTTCGGAAACCGGATATGTGTACCCGACTAGCTTGAGTTGAAGACTCTGTACTCCATACATCCCAAGAGTACAAAGATGTATCAAGACCTGAAGGAGAAATATTGGTGGGTCAGCATGAAGAAGGAAATAGCTGAGTATGTGGCCAAGTGCGACACATGCCGGCGAGTCAAGGCAGAGCACCAAAGACCTGCTGGACTATTGCAACCCCCCAAGGTCCCCGAATGGAAGTGGGAAGAGATAGGAATAGACTTCATCACGGGACTGCCCAGGACCCAAGCCGGTCATGATTCTATCTGGGTAATCGTCGACCGACTCACCAAAGTGGCTCACTTCATCCCCGTCAAGACAACTTACACCGTCGCCAAGTTGGTCGAGTTGTATATGACCCGGATTGTGTGTCTGCACGGAGTTCCAAAGAAGATTGTATCTGACCGTGGGAGTCAGTTCACCTATAAGTTTTGGAAGAACCTTCAAGAGGAACTCGGCACCCGGCTGAACATTAGCACTGCCTATCATCCTCAGACCGATGGTCAAACCGAAAGGGTTAACCAGATATTGGAGGATATGCTTAGAGCTTGCGCTCTAGACTTTGGCGGAATGTGGGACAAGAACTTGCCCTACGCAGAGTTCTCCTACAACAACAGCTATCAAGCAAGCCTGCAAATGTCCCCGTTCGAAGCACTCTACGGACGTAAATGTAGAACGTCGTTGCTTTGGGATTAGACCGGAGAGTCGCAACTGTTTGGGACAGATATATTGAGAGAAGCTAAAGAGAAGGTCAAGATCATCAGGGACAGATTGAAGATAGCCAGTCCCGACAGAAGAGCTACACCGATAACCGTCGAAGAGACCTAACCTTTGAGGAGGGCGATTATGTCTATCTCTGAGTCACTCCCCTCCATGGCACACAAAGGTTCAACATGAAAGGCAAGCTAGCACCCCCGCTACGTCGGACCTTTTCCGATCCTCCGACGGCAAGGAGAGGAGGCACATCAACTAGAACTGCCTCCATCCTTGGCAGGAGTTCATGATGTGTTCCACATCTCTCAGCTGAAGAAGTGTCTTCGTGTGCCCGCCGAGCAAGCCGACCTCCAACAACTCAACGTCCAAGAGGATTTGACCTACATCGAGAAACCCATCAAGTTCTTGGAAACTAAGGAAAGGGTAACCAGGAGTCGTGTGGTTCGCTTCTGCAAGGTTCAGTGGGACAACCACCCCGTCGAAGAAGCCACATGGGAAAAGGAAGACGAGTTGAAAGGGGGATAGGTTTGTAATCTCGAGGATGAGATTCTTTGTAAGGGGGATAGGTTTGTAACACCCCAAATTTTCAAGGAAATAAAAATATCATTTAATATGTTTTCCTGGAATTATTTATTTTGGAAATACCTTTAATGTCCTCCTTAACTTTTTTGAACTAGAACCTAGATGAAATGACCAAACCAGAGGCTAGAAAATTTTGTATATGATCCCAAGGCCAAGATATATTTTTGAGATTTTTTACAAATTTTTATCAACCTTGGAAGTAGCCCAAATATTTTAATCCATTTTATGTAATTGTTTTTATTCAGAAAAACATTTAAACAGTAACGGGCCCTCCCCCTCCCTTTCTCTCTCTCCCGGTCGGCCCAGCCCATTACCCTCGCACGCCTCGGACTGACACCTGGACCCCACCCGTCAGAGACACCCTCTCTCCGCGCACGCGCGCCCGACCGCTCGACCCCACCCGTCAGCCTCTGCGCCCGATCGCTCGTGCCCGCTGGCATGTGGCCCCTGTCTGTCAGATCCTTAATCTCCATGACATCCGCCCCCAAATCTCCCCCCTCGCCGTCCGATGCCTTAATGCGCCTCGGATCCGTTGCTCCCGACCCCCTCCCCTCAAATTGAGCCCGCCATTACAACCCTCGGTCCACGGCGACCGTTTCCCCTATTCAAATCCGACCGGTTCGCGTCCAGGTTCGATGAATCAAGCACAACCCGAGCTTGCCGGTGTTTAAACGCGTTTACTCTCGGCCACCGTCAATTGCGCCCCCTCTGCCCCCACTGGTGGCCCTATTTAAACCCCCTGGCCGTCCGCGTTATACCCCTACGCCCAATCGCTGCGAGAATGAACAAAACACTCACACTTCGGTTTTTAGCGCCACACCTCCGTCCGCACTCCAGTCACCGTTCACCGTCACCGGAGCCCCTCTCCGTCCTCGCGCGACCGCACCTCCGTGACCACAAGCGCCACCCCAACCTCGGCCACCCCTCCACCAACGACGAACCCCGTCGGAACCCCATCGCCGACGAGGACCCGAACGCCTTCGCCGCCCTCTCTCATCGCCGGCCCCACTCCGTCGACCCCAAGCCCCTCCGAAGGTATCCTCGTGATCCCCGTAGTCCCCTCCGTCCATTTTAGCACTTAGATACGACCGTTGTCGCTCGCCGTCGCCGGAGAAGACGACCGGCACGGGTTGAGTACCCGTGCCATGTCGGATTCGATCCTGGCCGTGCGATCTGGATCTAACGGTGGCGATTAAATCCCATGTGTGGTTTAATCTACGCCGTCGGATCTGAGCGAAGGGGTACGTTTTAATCTCGTGCGTTCGTTAATATTTAAAACCCACGTTTAATCTGGGTCGTCCATCGCATACCGGTTCGGTCTTTTAATCTCGCGTGTCCATTTTCATTTAAACCTCCAGCCTCGCCCGTGGCCGCCCGATCGCGATCCAACAGTGGATCTCGATCCGGCACACGCACACAGTGCGCGGGTTCACCGTGAGCCTGGATCACCGTGGACCTGAGGCTGTTTTGGGATTTAATTTAAATTCCAGAAATGATTTTAAACTTCTAAAATTCATATCTTGCGCATTTTTTACTTCAAAAATTACCATTTCAATTCCAGAAAATTTGTAATATTATTCTCTACATGTTCATAAAATAAAAACAGTATGTTTACTTTGGATATTCCATGTTTCTTTAATAAAGTATCCAAATGCTCTTTAATGAAAATTATAAATTCAAATATTTAAATTTAAGCAAAATTTATATTTATTCATTCCCGTTAATTTAATGAAACCACTACATTTTCTCTGAAGCTCTTATTTTAAATTAATTAGAAAACTTAAAATAAGTTTATTCACAATTAAAACCGCTTTTATAAAGGGCCATATCTCATTATAGTTCATTTTAATTATTCATAAAACGACTTTCAGAAACTTAACAACTTTGTTTTTTTTTAAATTAACCCAATCAAGACCTATATGCTTGTTGTGTGTTTTAGATTGTTTAATTGAATGTCGTATTTATTTTATTTATATTGGGAAGACTACGACGGCGCCGAGGAGCTGGAATACTTCCCGGAAGTTCCTCCCTCTCATTTCACTGAACAAGGCAAGTCACCAAACCAATCATTTGAGCATATTGAACCCATGTCTTACTAAACTATCGCTAAAACACATAGGATATACATGCATTAGTAAAATGGAACCTTTACAATATATTTATTTAGGATCCCCCGACCTTGATGTGCAACCCAAGCCATGCTATCTCGCCTATACTCCTTGTCACCAAATGATTAGTATTATTAGTTAGTGTCCGATATATTGGCATGCTTGCTATAGGATAAATAAATGAGTAGTAGCAATTGGAATCTCTTATATGATCCCCACTATTCTTATCTCTGGAATATTGTTGGTGATAGAGTTATGGTTGAGAGTGTATGCATGGTGGGTTCCGGGTGCAAGCTAGGGCATTGGTCGGTAGCACCCGGGGCACTATAAGGACCGGTCTGAGGGATCCGTTGCAATACACTTCCATACTAACCACAAGTCTAATGGGTAAGTCCTAACTAATGTATGGAGTGTTCCAAACCGAGGCCACCACTTGGAGATGGGTCAAGCAGCACCTGCGGGTGGCTTGTACCGACGTGGCACAAAAGGGGGTGCGACGTTAGCCGGGATGCGGCCCGGCGCGACGGCGAAACCTAGAGCGGGTGGTTATCGCTTGGAGCATTTCATGCTGAAGTTTTGGCACGAGTTCCCGTGGTATGGGTCATCTCGTTACACTTTGGTGTTTGGGATGAGTGTGTGCCTTGTGGGTACAGTAGTACATCTCTGATCAGAGTCATAAATCTTTTCGAAAAGCCAAGCCCACGGTCAAGGGCGGGTCGCGTGACATCCCACAATTAGTTTACTTTTATGATGTATGTGCATGATGGTTTGACATGTAAGGACTGTTGTGCGAGGAGGGAAAACGTACTCCTCGAGTTAGATGTTATTATTGTTGTTCATGTTTATTATTCCGCATGATAAAATTTGACTACATTAAATGCAATAACTGAATATGTACTTTTCTGCACTTTTAGCCATTACTCTTCCTTTGTTATTATCCTGCATTATTACTTGCATTCGTGGTGGCTTGTTGAGTACTTTTTGTACTCATACCCGTTGGACACACCATTCAGAGGATGCCTACTACGAGGATGATCTGGAGTAGCGACCCAGTCAAGTGGAAAGATCTTGAAGAAGGCGTTCGTCATGCAGTTTATTTTTATTATTGTTTTTACTTAACTCTCATGTAATAATATGGTATGTGTACCATGAATACTCATCGTTTGTATGATTGTCGCATGATGAACCTCTTGTATTATTGTTTTTCTTTGGAAATTCAATAATGTTCCGATTTGATAAATCGGGGCGCCACAAGATGGTATCAGAGCCGACTTGACTGTAGGAAGCCAAACGGACCAGCCTAGCCAATAGCTGCAGAAAATTATTTCTCAAAAACATACTCTATAAACTTTGTTCCTCCCCTCACTTTCTTCAACTTGTTGTTTTTGTAGATGCCAGTCTACCAAGTACACAGCTACTGCCGCCACTACGAGGGCTTCGTCAGGGAGCTCCGCATGATGCTCACTTTCCTCGGGTTCCTCTTCGAGCCTGAATTCCAGGGGATGTACCTGGAAGAGTTCGCCGGACCCTGCGACGTCTCCCTCACCATCCACGGATCCGGAGAACACCTGCCGCCCTACACGACAGCACTTGGGGGCCCGACTTTCGACGTCGTGTTCCAACGCGTCGCCCTCCAAGCCCTTATGGAGTTGAGGATGATCTATGATGATCGTCTTCAGAACTCATCTTTTCGGCTTGTGCCGAAGCGCACTCCCGGCGCCTACCATAGTATCTACCTCGGAGTTCACTCCGTTCGTGATCCGGTCATGGCCCGTGCTTGACGCCGATGAGCACCATGAGGCGGTTGAGTTCCTTTGTGAGGAGACAAAGAACTTGAATGGACTATGTTGTTCAATGGTTGCAACTTATTCCGGTCGTTCGACTAAATCCATCCACACCCATTCATTTCTATCCATGCATTGTATTCAATTCGACTCATCCTTTGTTTCTAGTCGAATCAAAATGTCATCCGTTGAATGTGACTTGAGGCGATCTACCCTTGTCTCAACTCAAGTTCAATCATTCTATTTTATTCTATCCAAGTAAGTGTGTGTTGGTGTATTTTTTGGTCACACGTGTGGCCTAAGAGATCTGCTTAGCTCTAGTGCAAGTCCTATAATCTTAGGAAAAAGGGTTCAGGGCGTGCCAATCAGTTTGGCCCTACAACTGATAAAGAGTCCAAGAAAAAGTAGCATTAGTAGCAAAGCCGATTGGCTGCCAAACAAATGACTATGGTGAGGATAAAATAACCGTGAACGAATATGTCGATCGACCATAGGGTCGATGACTACTGCAGGACGATCGGGCTGAATATGACATCGGTCGATAGGACGAGACAATCACGGGCGAGGGCCGATGGGTATCTCCCGAGCGCACATAAAATAGAATATGGAATTAAAGATAACCTATTGACTTGTACTCCGATAGAAATAAGTAAAACAAATTAGATAATATATCAGTACCATCAAAATCATTATAATAACAAGATTGGACTTAACCAAGATAGTAGCTAGTCATGATGAACTTAATAATACTTCAAAGTATCAAACATGCTTTATTTAAATGAACGGTATACAACATGAAGCAGATACAATAGAAAGAGATATTAGACCTAACCAATGAAGCCTTAGACTATGATACCTAAATCACATCAATCTAATAGATCAATCTGATGCAGTCTTAGACCTAGCCAATACACCGAGATAAACCGGCGACCACACTGACTCAGCCAATGTCTTCAAGAGATCGATATGATGCAGCCTTAAAGAATACTAACCTAACTGATACGATCATCGGGGTGGTGGGACTCACCTCTTCCCTAGAGATAGAAATGATGCAGCCCAGCTCCGAGTGCCGAATCCCACTAGGATTAACCTTGGGAAGACAAGAGTGGCGATGCACCAACGAGTAGTTGTTTGTAGGGTTGTGTGTTTTGGCTAACTAATTAGATACACATTTATAGTTTGGAGACTTGCCGTCCAAGTAATCTACACTGTAACCAATTATGGATCATCTTTATCTTCTGTCACTTTTATCTCCATCAGCTCCTTCATATCTGGTCATGTTACATGTCATGGATGGGCTTCTTTGACCATCGTTGATCAGACCTCTTTGATTTCTATTGGTCGTGCGACATCTTTAGTGGGCCCGGGCTTTACCAAATCTTGGCGTCAACACATGCCCCTTGTTTCAGAGCATCAAAGGGGTAACAGATTGTTGACGCCAAGATTTGGTAAAGCTCAGGGCCCGCCAAGAATGTCATACAGTCAATGAAAGTCAAATAGAGTCCAGTCAAAGGTGGTCAAAGAAGTCCATCCATTACAAACATGGCTGAATATGAAGGAGTCAATGATAAGAAGATGAAGATTATCTAGAATCGGTTAGGATAGATTATTTAGACGGCAAGTCTCTGGACTATAAATCTGTATCCCTTAATTAGGTCAAAAACACACACAACTCTGTCAAATAAATCTTCAGCGCATCGCCACCTTTGGTTTTCCAAGGTTAATCCTAGCGGGATTCGGCACTAGGAGCTGGGCTACATCGTCCCGATCTCTAGCTTAGAGGTGAGTCCCGCCACCCCCAACGATCGTATCGACTAGGTCAGTGTCCTCACGTCTGCATCATTTTGATCTCTTAAGACATCAGCTGAAACAGTACGGTCGCCGGTTTATATCGGTGTATTGGCTAGGTCTAAGGCTGCATCAGTTTGATCTCTTAGATTTATGTGATTTAGGTGTGGTAGTCTGAGGCTTCATTGGATTAGTCCGACATCTCTTTCTATTATATCTTCTTCATGTTGTATAATGTTCATCTAAATAAAACATGTCTGGTACTTTAAAGTATTCACTACTAGAAAACTCCCCATGTAGCTACGCCATAATTAGGGTGTAGACATGCTTTATTTCATCTCTATGTCAATATAGATACGCGTTCATAAAGCGTGTTAGAAGCGTCTTCATACGTATCGCGTCAGACCTTGTAGAGATGAATTATTTATGCATTGCTATGAAAGAAAGAGACAGTCTATAAACACGTTATTTGCATATCTATAAAGTTAGATACAATTTAGTAGACACATGTATAAAACGTCTGTAGTGGTGTAGTTACGTAGTATTGTGACATTTCATTCACGTTAGTAAATGTAGATACAATTTATAGATAGATTATAGATATAAAAATCATGTCTAATAATATATATGCGTTTTATAAGGACGCCTTATTGCGCAGTAATAAGTATAGAGACGAATTTGTAGAGCGCGGAATGTGACGTGGTAGATGATGTGGCACGTGACGTGGCTAGGGATGAAAATGAATCGGATAGTTTCCGTACGAATCCGAAAAAATGGTTTCGGATCCAGATTTTTTTAATTCAGATACAAATCTTATCCGGATATGAATTCGGTTAATCCGGAAAAATCTTATCCAGATATCCGAAATCAACATGGTTATCTATAGAAAATAACCATAAAATAAATCATTACTGAATATGTGTATCAAACTTCAAACATAATTTTATTTCTTGACATAATACTAATGCAAAACGCATTAGATTTGTGCTTCTAAGGTGTGCCCCTCGCACTGGTTTTATAGGCAGCCCACCACTCACTGCTTCAAACTAGCGAGGTGAGACTAAAGAGTGAGGCGCGATTACAAACAATTGTTTGATATGCTTTAAAATGTGTCAAGAGGATAATGACACTTCAAAGCGTGTTTATGTCCGTGTCATTTTCTATTTATGATTATTTGATATGATTTACGACTAATCTACATGCTATTCGCGGAATGACAGCATGTTAAACTTTGTATCAATTCAATACGCTTTTCTAATCAAGTTAGAAAGCATCTATACCTAGCTATAAACAAATGTTTGATACACTTTACAACGTCTCTGTGTGATAATGACGCTTTAAATTGTGTCTAACGTCATGTCATTTTGAGATGACTTCAATAGCGTGTCAAAAAATGTCTTCGTATGATTCGTAACAGTATAAGCATATCTATTATCGTAACAATCTGACATGATTTTAAAATTGTGTCAACAAGCATCTTTATATGTGGATGTAGAGATGCTTTTACATGGCGTTACTACTATGGCGTAGCTACAGGGGGGTTTTCCAGTAGTGATTGTTAAGTTTATCGTGACTAGCTACTGTCTTGGTTAGGTCCAATCTTGTTATTGTGATGATTTTGATGATACAGATATGTTATCTGGCATGTTTTATTTATTTCTGTCGGAGTACAAGCCGATAGGTTATCTTTAATTCAGCGTTATATTCTATCCGCTACTAGGGAATGCTCATCGGTCCATATGCACAAAATGCATATCTCATCAGACGATGACGCATTCGTTCCGATCGCATTGCCTTGAGATACATGCCATTTTATATCCGAATTAGTGATATGGGCCCACCTGCAGGCGTCAATTTTTTTCATATTGCCATGTTTGCCCCTCGTGTTACACTATTAATATTGCCCACGTTGGCACCTTCCTCCTCTTCTTTTGAGTGATTTCCCACTCGTCGGGGCTCGCCGACACGATGATTGTCCCGACAATATGTCGCGGATAGAGAATGCGACGCGCGATTGAGCAAGCGACGCGGGGGGAGGAATAAAAGAGGAGAGGTGTTAAATAAATGGGCTTGGCCCAAGTTTATTTGAAGAATAATTTCTGGAAAAATCTCAAAGGCCCACCATGTAGAGGGAGCATGTGAACCTTTAGTCCCACCTTGCTAGTTCTAGGAGAGGAAGACCAACTTATAAGGGATGGTGCTCTCCTTGCAACTAGACCTATGTGGGTGAGAGAAGACTAGAGAAACACACGCGCGCGCTCGCTCGCCTCGCCGGGCCGGGCCGGGCTCGGGCACGGGCACGGGCACGGGCACGGGCATGGGCCGGGGCCGGGGCCGGGGGGCGCGGGCGCACGATATGCGCGTGAATGGTCCACCGAAATCGGCTCCGATTGCTTGCGCAGATGCGACTCCCTTTTGCCATTCCGTTTTGCTGCTGGTGGAATCTGGAACGGTTCCGATTCAACTTCAGAACAGTTACCAGTGGAGAATGAAGAGACGTCCAGATCACACGTCTATATCTCCTCCACCAAGCGACGGATCAGTGGAGTGGAAAAACAGAAGAACCTTGCCAATCTCTCTGTGTTGTGCTGCCATTTGTAGTCTACTCCGTTCCTCTCATCGGCGTGCACCGTTGAGCGGAAGAGCAGGTCTCCGGAACCCATCGTCTTCGAGATCCTGCACCGGGAGAGGGCGAATAAGGTTTTTGGGAAGCGCTCCGCGCGACTGCTCGCTTTCGTCCACCACGGCTCGTCTTCCTCTTCGCTCGAGTGCTGCTCGTCGTCGCCGTCGTTCGGTACCGCGCGTCGTCGTCGTGGTACCCGTCTGATCTGTGAACATCCGGTACGTACCTGTTACTTACTTGCACCAACCTGTTACAACCTGTTACTCACTTGCACCAACCTGTTACTCCTGTTACTTTCTTGTACCACCTGATACTCACGTGTATCAACCATAACCTGTTACTAACTTGCACCAACCTGTTACTCACCTGTACCACCTGATACTCACGTGTATCAACCTGATACACACCTGTATCATCTGTTACACAGATTGGTTTCACCATGTTCAGTACATTACTTTTGTTCATGTGTATAGTGTACTGGTCTACCCTAGTTATGCGTAATCATCTGTTTCACGTCATGATTTATTTATGGAATAAGTTAAACCTAATAGTGCTGTTATTTCCAACAAGAGGCAGAGACGACATGAAGCACACTTACTAGCAGCTTGAGCTTCTTCTTGCAGGGGGCGGAGAGCTGCAATGGCCATATCTTGTAGGTCTTCCCAGCGGGAAAGACAAGAATGGCCTACTCCGTGGAGGTCCAAGCAGTGTTCCAAGCGTCTAAGAAAGCCTAAAGAAACAGAGCACGCCGTCGTGTCAGAGTTCTCGCCGGCTAAATTGTAGCAATCACACTGCATGAATCGATGGAACCATAACAAATACCCGCATGTCGTTGGCAATGTCATCGCCGATGGCACCAAAGTCTTCGAGGGTGAGGAGGACGCAGGCCTCGTCGGCATCGTAGAAGACAAGAGTCGTGGCCACAAGCAACGACAGCGGTGACACATGAATCACCATTGATTCCCCGCACCAGAGAGAGCCGACGAGCTCAATTGAAGGTGGGAATAAGTGAACGCAGTGGCGATCGAGGTGCAGTCGAGGAGTTGTTCTACTGCAGTCCAACGACGATGAGGAAGAAGACAGACGAGGAGAGAAGAAGAAGAAGGGGTAGGATTGGTAATACGAAAAAATTGACGCTTGTTCTGGTTTCGGCGCATGTCATCTGATGTGCATTTGCGGCAATTCATCACTATCGCTAATATCATAAGGCATGTTGTTCTTTCTCCTACTGTTGTGGATAGCATCTCTTGGAAGTGGACAAAGGACGACTCCTATTCCTCCAAGTCGGCCTACGCAATTCAGTTTGCGGGCTCGATTGCTTCTTCCTACCACCAAAATCTTTGGAAGGCTAAAGCAGAACCTAAGTGTAAGATCTTCACCTGGATGCTTCTAAAGCAAAAAATTCTCACCGCAGACAACCTTATGCGACGGGGATGGAATTGCAGCCCAATTTGCCCACTTTGCCTAGTTGAGTTTGAAAGCCCAAATCATCTGGCTTTCCGGTGTACTTTTACTTCTCAGGTGTGGGACCGAATCCAAGCTAGGTTTGGCTTACATCAAATTCCAAACCTCACCTCTTGCTCCGACATGCAAGACTGGTGGTGCCAATCAGCACTTCTGTTCCCTAAAGATCAAAGAAGGTGGTTTAATGGTCTCATCATCTACTTCTGGTGGAACATCTGGAAAGAACGTAATAGACGGACCTTCCAAAATATTTTCTCTTCGGTGCAAGGTGTGGGTGATTCTATTGCTTTAGACATAGATAACCTGCATTATGCTGTAAATTCGGGACAACTACAGGTCCCATAGCCTTCGCTTGGTATCTGAATCTTTCCTCTATTTAGTGTTTTCAAGCGATGTACCCCTATCCTTTCTCTTTCTGTTAGTTTGTAAGGCTGTATTGTAATAACTGGTGTTTCTGTTTTCTTTCTGAATGAAATATGTGAGCCTCTCGCTCCTTTTTTTCAAAAAAAAAGTAGGCTCGTATCGTCAGTTCGGATATAAAATAGTATGCGGGCTACGAACAACAAAAAATAATGGCATATGAGGGAATAGATAAATTACAGTGGTATTTCTGGCATTGATGGAAATAATGGTGGCATGGAGGAAATTAACCCCCAAAAATTCTAGCCATATGAACAACATTAGCATTTAGATATCAAATATATGCTCCATCATGAAGCATGAAGCAGACCTTGCTAACTACATGCACTGCTAGCCGTTGTGTGCTTCGCCTCCGCACCCGCTCTGCACCACGAGCCCCGTTGCTCATGCCTGTCGGTGGTCGGGCGGATGGATAGGGAGGAGAGAGCTGGAGCTGTAGGTGTCAAGCAAGATCCAAAAAGGCAAATGCAGAACCGTTTCCATGGCTTGTTTCCCTGAATCTGGGGGACGACAATGGAGAAGAGAGATGGAAGACGAGTCTGGATCGGGGGATTAGATTTCAGTGGACGACATATGCGCCATCGGCTTTGCTAGAGTAGTGCAGGGACAAGCACTAAGGCTATTCACCATGGTGGGTTTCATAACATTGTTTTTTAGAAGGCCACATCAGGTTTGCAACTGAATGAAATACCCTCTCTCAGTGGAGAATTTCATTTCACTATTTTCTAAGCTAACTAGTGTAATTAAATTCTTTGCAACTGAATTAAATACCCTCTCTCCGATGAAACGATTTGGCTCACAGTGGACGTTTCATTTTGTTTCTTCTGTCTTAGAAACAGGTTAGCACCATGTCATGGAGATGACACTGCTTCCTTCTCTTCCCTCATTAATTTAATGTCATATCAACAAAAAATTCGATGTGTCATGATAATTAATAACATGAAACCCCCACTGTAAATAGCTTAAGAGCTTTGACTCGGCTTAGAAGAAAGAAGAAGGGTCATATTGGCAATACAAAAAATTGAGCACGTAGGTGGGCCTGTATATGCTCATAATGTACAAAATGACATAAAAGTGTGAAATAGTAATATTATATAGGTGAATAGGTGAATATTAATTATATTTTTGGTGAATTGGTAAATAGCAGTGGTATATATAAAAACAATTAACCCAATTTTAAAATTGATCTTCACTCCAAGAATACAGGTTTTGGCAACCCATACTGAATTTCGAGTTGAAAATCCTAATCAAGCACAACGGGAGAAGAAACTTCTTATATCTTCGGATCATTCACAGTAACCAATTCAAATGAGAGATGGATCTTTCCTCCTATCCCCGGTAGAAGGCTACCATAATAAATTCTTGGGAATTTGGATGGGGTTTCATCCTATAGAGGAGCTAAGGCTATTTATAATGGGTGTTTTATGGAATGTTTCATGATATTAATTATCATATCACATCAAATTTTTTTGCTGACATGACATTCAATTAATGAGAAAAACGATGGAAGTAGTATCATCACCATGACATGGTGCTAATCCGTTTCCAATACGGATGAAACGAAATGAAACAACCATTGAGAGCTAAATCGTTTTATGAGAGAGAAATATTCCATGAAAGCTAGTTGCATTTAATTATATTGGTTAGCCTAGAAAATAGTGAAATGAAATAATTCACTGAAAAAGAATATTTTATTCAGTTATAAAGATGACGTGGCATATAAAATCCACCACTATTGTTGGGGGAATATATTTCCCCTGAACAGGGGCCAAATGACGTCAACCTCCGACGGCCTCCGGCCCGGAGCCCAACACTGTTGAAGCCTGTATCCCCCCCTCAGGTCCGTTCCCATGTCTCGAGGTTCGTCCCGGAGCCTGCTGGTGCGAAGCCCCCGGGCCCCATCGAAGCCCTCCAGAGAGAGGTACTTCGGAGCCCTTCGGTGCGAAGCCCGCGGGATCCCCTGAAGGCCGCAAGGAGCCAAGTCTCGGGGTGGCCTCGAAGCCAGCCTCCGAGCCCGGTTCGAGGTTAACCTTCGGACCATGTCCGGAGTTAGCCCTTGAACCCCCCTTTTTGGGCTCCACGAAGCCAGCCTTCGGACCCTGTCAAGACTGTTCGAAGCCAAGGCTCCGAGACCCCAGTTCGGAGCCCAGTTCGAGGTCAAGGCTCCGTGACCCTTGTTCGGAGCCCTTGTTCGGAGCCCCGGTTCGGAGGGCCCAGTTCGGAGGCCCCCAGTTCAGAGGCCAAAGCTCCGAGCCCCCAGTTCGGAGGCCAAAGCCCCGAGACCCCAGTTCGGAGGCCAAAGCTTCGAGACCCAAGTTCGGAGCCTTGCTCGGAGTATGCTTCGAAGCCCCCCTTTGGGGTGCACTTCGAAGCCTTCTTCACAGCCTCCGCCAGAAGGGCTCCGGCCCCTACTTCAAAGCTCAAGAAATATCTAAGTATAGGCCATACCGGGGGCCCCTCCGCCCTTGGTATGTCGTTTAGCTAGTCAAAGCCTGGCGCAGCCTGACACGCCTGTAAAGCTGTTAAGCTATAAAGTACCTTTGTACAGTAGCTAGTTCTCTTTCCCTGTCTACCTTTATGAGCCTAAGGGCTCGTAGAGGGCATTTTGGTCTTTTCCTTAAGGCCTACGTGCCTATAAAAGCAGGGCCAAGCCCTTGTAACAGAGGACACGCTCCAGGGGGCCAAGGGACCCTGGAATTATTGCTCCATACTAGGGCATACCATGCCAAATCCACTACAACTGGACGTAGGGCTATTATCTCCTAGGAGAGGCCCGAACCAGTATAAACCTTTTTCTCCCTCTGTCAGAACCCTTCGAGGTTCATTCTCCACATCACACTCCACCACAGAAAAACCTGCTGGAACTAACGCAATTGTTCCAACAGTTGGCGCCGTCCGTGGGGAGCTTAGTACTAGAAGCTAAGTTCTCTACCACTGTCTGCAACTCGAAGTACGCCTGAGGGGGGAGCTTCGAAGCTTTCTTGCTTCGCGCGCCCTCTGGCAAGGGGCTTCGGGTGCAGCTCGAAGGCCATCTTCGCCCTCCTCCCTCCTTCACATACCGGAGCTCACCCTCCAGCAAGGGGCTCCGCTACACATGTCAGAGGTCGTCGAAGCTCCAAGGGCTACGAGGCCATCCTTCAACTACTTTGTGAGGTATGTCTACTATCCGAAGTACTACTTCGATGTACAATGTCGCGATCACTTGATATATATTCGAAGCCCAGCTTCGCCTTGAAGTTCGAAGCCCTGCTTCGCCTTTAAAGCAAACTTTTGCCCCATCTTATTGAGAAAAATTCGAAGCATTGATTCGCCTTATCAAAAACCCGAAGCCTTGCTTCGCCTTATTTAAAATCCGAAGCCTCGCTTCGCCTTACAAAATCCGGAGCACCCCTCCGAAGGCTACACAGCGCCTCCGGGCCCGTAGCAGTGGGCTTTGAGACTTCCGAGCGACGGCTCGGCAAGTCCGGGATTCCAGGCTCTGGCCTGATGCATCCCCGGGTCGAAGGTGGCCCAGGGTCGAAGGTGGCCCAGAGTCGAAGGTGGCTCAGAGTCGAAGGTGGCTCAACTATCCTAGGTTCGGTGAATCCACACCAAATATCCTTTTCACTACAGGACCAAGCTCCAGAAGCTTTGCTTCGCTATCTAAACACGCACTGAAGCCTCGCTTCATGTGACGTGATCTAAGCTAAAGATTAAAGCCTATCGAAGTCATACTTCGCTAAAAAATCTAAGTGCGTTTCAGAGCCTCGCTCACGCACAGCATCCCGAAGCATGCTTCGCTCAATTTGGTTATGCTGAAGCCTTGCTTCGCACCAAGTTAGCGCATTCGAAGCCCAAAAGAGGCCTTCGCTCAATGAAATTCCGAGCAGCCGAAGCCCTGCTTCGCACCAAATTAAAGCATTCAAAGCCCAAAAGAGGCCTTCGCTCAAATAAAATTTCATACGTCGAAGCCGCCGAAGGGCGCATCCTTCGCATCCTTTATTTTTTGCCCGCACCAGCAACGGCTAAGTCCCTAGCTGCCACGAGCAAAGGGGGGAAGCATGTATGCGAGGTGCGCGAATGTAATACGCAGTACGAGCGTGACAAGCTAAAACGTTCGAAGCCAAACAATGCGAAGCATACAGACGAAGTATGCAAATATAATCCATTCATTGTATGACAATTGAGAAGTGTGTTACAGATATACTTCGAGAGCAAACTACGAGTAGTCTGTGTCTAAGCCTAAGAAGAATCGTGTGCGAGGCTCCAACCCTCGCTTGCCTCTCTTTCGGCCAGGGCCCCCTCGGCTGGACGAAGCCTCGTCGGAGCCCGCTCTCCCACGTTCGGCTCGTCCAGGCTCCAAAGCCCGCGGACCTCGTCTCCCACTTTGCAGGTCGCTCCAAGTTAGCGAAGCAGGCGGTGCCGTATCGAAGGCAGAGAAGTCTAGGGCTTCATCGCCTGCTAAGGCCGTCCGCGAAGGTAAAAATAAAGAACTCTGAAGGGACTCCGTCTTCACAGCGGCTAGCAAATCCTGAGCTACTTCGGAGATGGCTTCGCCGCCGAGCCCCCTCGGAAGCTTAAATCGAGGGGGACCTTCGGACCTAGCTACTTCGAGGACCGCCCACAACTGTCGAAGTTCTTCGGAGTCCTCGAGCACTTCGAGGTCTACACTCGGAGGCTGAGCCTGGGCAGGTATAAAAAGACCCCGTATTCATATTAATAAGCTGATAAAAGTTTTTTACAAGCCTGCAGCTAAGTATTACAAAAAGGCCTAAGGAGATCTACACCTTCAGAGGCGGAGGTGTCGAAGTCGAAGGCTGGTCAGGCACAGCAGGTGCTTTGGATCGGTGGTGTCGAAGGGCCTTCTGGAGGTCGAGGACTGCTTCGCAGCCTTGCTCCTTCCAGGGTTCCTGCAGCCTCTGCCAGGCTCCGGGAACATCAGCCGGAGGCGTCACCAAGTGCTGACCTCCGAAGACCACCGGGGTCACAGAGGTTGCTGCCTGAAGGTGGTTGCACCCCGCTTCACGAAACATGTGCAACACCCCTTGGCCCGCGACTCGGCCGGCCATAAGGGCGAAGCCCTTCAGCGATTGCTCCGCCGTCGAAGCCACCGTCTTCAAGAAATCGACGCGGTCCCCAATTGGGTCCTGATCACCGAAGTCCGGAGCCCGGCACTCGGTCCCTATTTGCTCAAGGACATCAGTCAGGCTTTGGGTGGCTTCGCCAAGATTGTCCACGACGAAGTCTTCAAGCTTCTGAGCCCGTCGACGGAGGGAAGCGTTCTCCTTCGCCTGTCGGGCCTCGGCATCCTTTGAAGCCTTGAGCTCCGCGCGGAGTCTATCCATCTCCGAAGCCAAAGCTTCCTTAGCCTTGTTGGCTTCAGCCTTCACCGCCTCTGCCGCGCCAACCGAAGCCTCGGCCCGCCTTCGTTTCTCGGCTTCCACCGAGACTTCGCGGCAAAGGGCCTCCTTCTCCTCTGTGAGGCGCTCCATCTGCCTGTCCGCAGAAGTCGAAGCTGCTACGTTCAGTGCGAAGGCCTGCAGGAAGTCAAGAAATCACAAGTATTAACCAAGGACTAAAGCACGGTTCGAAGGCTGCAAGGGGCTTCGCTCACCCATATGAGGACTTTGTTCGCACTGAAGAAGAGATCCGAGGGGTTCAAGCGGCTAAGTTGGGCCACCAAGTCCCCTGCCTCCGCAGAAGCACAAGCCTCGCGGAAGCCGTTGATCGCCGCCTCCGTCACGCCCCCCTCGGCTTGAAGGGGTGAACCACTGCCACGGTCGCCTGCACAGGCTTCGGCAAGGCGGGGCTCAAGCCCACCACGTCGACATCCTCGTCGCTTCGAAGGCCCTCACGGCCTCCGCTGCCTCTGTCTTCGGACGAAGAACTTTCGGACTCCGAATCACTGTCGCTGCCGCTGCTGCTGCCGCTGCTGCTCGAAGCCTCGGTTGGCTTCGCGTCGGCGGGCTTCGATCCGGCTTCGCCTGCCGGCTCCACCCCGGTGGGCCTCGCATCGGCTTCATCCTCTGCAGAAAAGCTAAGTCAAGATCCGCATATTTAGGAAAGCATGGTTAAAAAGTTTACCTTCGTCAGAGATCTCTTGGAAGGAAGGAGGGGCTAGGTGTGCCCTCCAATCCCTTCGCTGCGAAGCTGGCGCATCAATCTTCACGACCGAAGTTGTTGACGCCAGAGCATCCGAGGCCTCCTTGGCGGCGGGAGTAAGCGCGTCAGCCTGCGCCGCCGAAGGCTTCACCGCCAGGGGCTTCGCTGCCTTCTTGGGAGTCGGAGTAGTTGCGGGCTCCGCCGCAACCTCTCCCGGGTTAGGGACTTCGGCCGCGGGGACCTCCGGCCGAGGCCCCGAAGCATCCGGTTCATCGTCTTCCCCCCTCTTCCTCTTGGCTCCGGCCAACGAGGTGGTCAGATGGGCGAAGTCCGGCAGAGCAGGGAGCTCCGCGAGGTCGAGCGCGGTCCATACTCTGTTCCAGCGCTCCCAGGACCCCACCAGTGCGAGGCGCTGGGCCTGTTCCTCGGGGGTCGGAGTCCCAACGACTCGATCCGCCGCCGCGATGGCCTCCTCCGGAGCCCTCATTTCGAGGTCGGCTTCATGAAAGGTTTAAGTTAGAAGTGAAAATCTGCGAAGTATAAAGGGAGAAGAGGTTGCGAAGACTTATAGAAGCGGTCGAAGGCCAACTCACTAAGATCCCCTCGACCCGAAGCCTGGAAGAGCCCCTCCGGCCAGGAGCGCGCGAGGGGGCTGAGCCGGAGGGTGATGAACTCTCCGCGAGGTCCCTCATGCTCATCTTCGCCGCCACTCTCCGGAGTAGCAAGATCCGCGACCGAAGGATGTCCTCGCTGGTCTTCACCACCCCTTCGCGTCGGTATAAGATGTGGGCGTTGGTACTCCGAAGGGGGGAGTTCGCGCCGACGAAGGCGTAGAACCACTCCTGATCCCACTTCGAGTACCACTTATTGTTTACGGCCCTCGCCGGGAAGGCGTCCTGGAACTCCTTCCGGAGCTGGAAGTTGGCGCTGCCAAAGGCCAGCTCCCTCTTGACACGGTCTGACCCCTCCCTCGGCTTCGGCTGGCAGTTGGCGTCGTGGAGGGCGATGAAGACGTCTGCACAGCCCTCGCAGCCCTCGGCCCTCATAGCCCATTCGAAGACAGCCAACCTCGCCACTGCGTTGGGCGAAAGTTGAGGAAGCTCGAGGTTGTAAGCCTTGAGGACTTCGCTCAGCATCCCCACTGCTGGCAGCCCGAGGCCGGCTTCGAAGAAGGCCTCGAACACCACCACTTCGTCAGCATGAGGCCTCGGCACAACCTCCGACTTCTCCGGGACCCGAAGCTGGATCTTCGTTGTGATCCTCCCTTCGTAGGCCCTCTGGACCGACTCCTCCGTGGAGATCGAAGCCCTCATCTCCAAGGTCTGCTCGAACTTGTCGGAGGGCATCCGAAGGTCCCTCGGCCCCAGCCTTCTAGGCGGAGGCTTCGCCACTGCGGCCGCTACCGCTTGCAGTTAGGCGGAACTCGAGCTCGGGCCCAAAGCCAAGGACTTCGCCACGACCTTCTTCGGCATCTCGGTGGAGCTTTGGCGCGAAGGGCTAAAGCTAGCGAAGGGTGCTCTACGCGAAGCTAGAAATAATAAGAAGAGCGAAGGTTGTAAGGCAATGAGAAGGGAGCAAATGAGAGCGTGCCGAAGCTGCACGCGGTAAACCCCTATTTATAGGCGCGGTAAGAATTCCAACAGCCGTGGGCCGAACCCACTGCTGACTGGGCCTCTAGCGAAGGCGAAGCGGCCCAGCGCGGGGTAACGGTAACTTTCTAGCCGTTGCGGAGCCATTTGGGCTCCCGAGGTCTTTCTGACAAAATTGGCGCAGGCATTTATTTCCTGCAGTTTTCGAGGTCACCTTCGGTCCAAGCTCTGAAGGCATGTTTTATCCAAAGTTATATTTTGCAGGTCATTTGTCTTCAGGGCGCGCGCACCCCTTCGTCCCGAAGGCCTACACGCGAGGGGCTACTGTTGGGGGAATATATTTCCCCTGAACAGGGGCCAAATGACGTCAGCCTCCGACGGCCTCCGGCCCAGAGCCCAACACTGTCGAAGCCTGTATCCTCCCTCAGGTCCGTTCCCATGTCTCGAGGTTCATCCCGGAGCCTACTGGTGCGAAGCCCCCGGGCCCAATCGAAGCCCTCCAGAGCGAGGTACTTCGGAGCCATTCGGTGCGAAGCCTGTGGGATCCCCTGAAGGCCGCAAGGAGCCAAGTCTCGTGGTGGCCTCGAAGCCAGCCTCCGAGCACGGTTCGAGGTTAACCTTCGGACCATGTCCGGAGTTAGCCCTTGAACCCCCCTTTCGGGGCTCCACGAAGCCAGCCTTCGGACCCTGTCAAGACTGTTCGAAGCCAAGGCTCCGAGACCCCAGTTCGGAGCCCAGTTCGAGGTCAAGGCTCCGTGACCCTTGTTCGGAGCCTGTTGGGACGACGGATCGAACCAGCAGGTTTTAGTGGAAAACAAGAGTAGTGTATTCAATGCCTTGGTCAGCCTGTTTGTTACAACTGTAGTGGGGGGTATTTATAGGGCGCCCCGCCCAGAGGACTAAGCACCCCCGGGCTGCCAACGGCCACCCGACCAACCCTGACCGGTGGTACAGACAAAGAGATACATAGTACAGACAAGAAGATTCGACTCTGACAGCGTATCGGCCGTGTCGGATGCCTCCTGCGCCGCCCGACACGGCTCAGAAGATCGCGATCCTGTCCTTTCGCACGACCGCCTGGTCCTTTTTCCGCCACGATTCTCTCTGGGCTCGTCTCGCCGGGCCAGCCGAGAGCCCCGGGCCTTCAGCCTCCGGAAGACGAGCTCCCGTGTCCTACGCCGAAGGGCAACCTCCGGCTTTGCTCCTCCGGAAGGTGACCTCCGGCCACGCTCCTCCGGAAGGTGACCTCCAGAAGGCGGCCTCCGGCCACGCTCCTCCGGAAGGTGGCCTCCGTCATCAAACCTGGGCCCTCCGGCTGGGGGCCCACCCCGCTGACTCCAGGGATTATCTCCCCCAACAGTAGCCCATCGCTTCTTCCCGCTCATAGTCCTACAATAGGAGGGGGTGGAAGCGCACAAGATAATCCCGCCAATTCACACGAGTGCGTACCTCACTTTAGGGCGCCGCATCCACCGGGGCGCTGGAGCGCACTGAGACGGGGAGTCGAGAGACCAGGGAATTAGACCCTGCCTCGGGCTTCCGGTCGTTTCCAAGACGCCGAGGGGGGTTGACCGAGCTGACCGGAGGCTGGCGCATCTTGACTACGGGGGCTCCAACCCCGAGGGGCCGGGCTAGCGCCGCCAAGAGCAGTTAATACGCGCGCCGGCGGCACCGAAGAGGCGGATCGCCGGGAGATCGCCCCCGCGCCCCGATGCGCCAACCGGTTTTAAATGCGGCGCCGTGTAAACCGCCACGTTCACACGCTCACCGAAACGGGAGTCGAACCGCCGGCCTTTCCGAAAGATATATATATACTCGCCCTTCACGGCCTTTTCTTCCTTCACCCTCACGCTTTTCCGCGACCGCCTAGTCCATTGCCCGCTCGCCCTCTGAGCCCTACGCTCCTTCCATCTGCTTTCCAAGAATGTCGAGGAAGCCGGTGCCCGCAATGGCGATGGACCCGCGTTTCTTGCAACGCCAGATGGCGGCCGCGGCGGCGGCGGCCGCGGCGGCCGCGGCGGCGACCGACACGCCAGAGGTGCGCGGCGCGCGCGAGCTCCGCCCCGCTTCCGAGCGATTCCGAGAGCAGACGCTGGAGCTCGGGGCGTCTGCGTGCACTGAAGCCTCGATCGAGCAGGCGACCAGGAACCGCCTCGGTCCGGAGACGCCGGCGAGGAGGCCGGGGCGGGAGACGGCCCCGCGGCCGCGGGAAGGCGAGGTCGTCGTCTTCGAAGCCTTCTTCGACGCGGGCCTGGGGTTCCCTGCCTCAGAGCTTCTTGCTGGGGTCCTGGAGGCGTTCCATCTGGAGCTCCCGCAGCTGTCCCCCAACGCCGTGGCCCGCCTCGCCATCTTCGAGTGGGCCATGCGCGCCGAAGGCTGCGAAGGGAGGGCGGAGGTCTTCGCTGAGATGCACGAGGCCCTCTGCCAACCGAAGAAAAAGGACGGCCGGGTGCTGGCCTTCGGGAGCATCAACTTCCAGCTCCGGAGGAGGTACGCGGACTCCTTCTCGGCGAAGGCCACCAACGAAAGGTGGTACTCGAAGTGGGTGAGTCGGTGGTTCTACGTTCGCGTAGGGCTCACCTCCGGCCTGGCTGGAATACCGCGCCACATCTGGTTCCGGAGAGAGGCGCGGGTCGAAGTCAACTCTGGGGCCATCTCGGCGAGGGTACAACTTCTCCAAATCGTCGCCCGCCGGATGAGCATGCGGGACTTGGCGGAGGAGTTCGTGGCCCTCGAGATCCCCCCGCTGAAGGAGGAGTGGCCCGCCTTGCTCCGGAGCAGCCGAGACGCTTCGGTGCCGACGGAGCTCTCTCGCCAGCTTGGTAAGTTTCGGCTTTCTTTTGCCTCCAGTCTTGCTTTGCGTGCTCAAGGGATACCCGGGCCCTGACGAAAAGATGCAGGTTCGCTCGTCGCTCGAACGCCCGAAGAGATCGCTCGCCTGGCGGAAAGGATCCTGGGGGTTCCCACCGCGGCCGAACGGACCCGCCGGTTGGAGCTGGTGGGCTCCTGGGAACGCTCCAACAGAGTGTGGGGGGCGCTCGAGCTCACGCCCCCGCCTCTCCCGGAGGGCGAGATCCTCCGGGACGTCTCGAAGAGGAAGGCGGGCGATGCGGACGGCTGCCCTTCTCCGAGCCGCCCGAAGAAGAAGAGGATCGTGAGGGGGCTGAAGCGCACGTCGCCGGGACCTACCTCGGCTTCTCGTTCGGAGGGAGGGGACTCCAGCGAAGGAGTCCAGTCGGAGTCGGGAGATCCACCGGAGATTCCGGCTCCGGCCCCATCGATCCAGCCGAGCTCCGGGGGGCGCGAGGATGTTCTCCTTCGCCCGAACCCAACGGATCCCGCGCCGGGCACCGATCAAGAGTCACGCATCGCCGGAGTGGCGCCCCGCCCGGGGACCGCCTCCTCTCCGATACCTGTTTCGGCGGGCGGCTCCGCGGGCTCCCTCGAGAGCAGGGCTACGGACAGCTTGGGCCACGGGGGCCTAGCTGACCCACTCGCCGCCGTTGAAAGGAGCGCCGACAAGGAGGCGGAACTGGCTGCGGCGGTGGCGGGCTCTCCGCCGAACTCCATCGATAACCTTTTCTTCCGCCCGAGCCCGTCGGGCCATTTTCAGCCTCTGGACCGCGTCGACGATACTGCGGACGCGGGTACGGTAACTCGTCATGCCTCTTCGTGCGCAAGGAGCTTTCTTGTATTTAACTCCCGTTTGCTCGTGCAGGTACTTCGGCCGGAGGCATGGAGCCAGTCGGCCGCTACCCGGCAGATGTTCCGGATGCGAGGTCCGGAGCCCCTGTCACCGCGAAGGGGGGCTTGAATCCGCAGGACAAGGCGGAGTCCCGGAGCGCCGAGGGGGCCCCTCAGGAGCCCGCCGGGGACGCCTGGGTCCGGCATCGGCCCCCCACCGACCTACAAACCGCGCGCGGCTCCGTGCCGCTTCTGCGCCCTTTCCTGACGGACGGAGAGGACTTCGCCTCGAGAGTGGCCCCCATCCACGACTACTACCTGCGGCTGCGCGATGCCCCGGTGATAGGCGAGCTGGGGCGATCGGATGGCTTGGACCTCGGAAGGGCCATCGAGACGGCCGCGGGCCAGGTACTTTCCTTGGACATCCTTGACGCCCTCGGCGCGGCTCTTCTGATCACTTTTCCGCATGCAGGTGGTGGCGCTGGCGCAGGGGCAGATGTCCGCTCTGCTTCTCGAGCGCGAACATCATGAGGCGTATGTCGCAGGGCTCGCGTCCCGGGTGGCGGCCGCGGAGAGGTTGGTCCGCGAGCGTTCGCTGGAGGCCGAGGTCCTTCGATCCCAGGCGTCGAGGGTGGCGGCGCTGGAGGCCCAAGCAGCGGAGGCGGACTCGCTCAGGGCCCGCGTCGCGGAGCTGGAAGGGCTCCGGGCCAGGGCCGCCCGCGCCAACGAGCTGGAAGCGGAGGTCAGCGCCCTTCAAACCCGAGCCGCTGAGGCGGAGGTACTCCGGGCCCGGGCCTCGGAGGCGGACCGGCTCGAAGAAGAGGTTTCCCGGATCCAAACTCGGGCCTCGGAGGCGGAAAGCAAGGTCGAAGCCCTCGGAGCCCGGGTGACTCATTTGGAGGAGGTCGAGGCGGGCCTTAACGCGCAGAACGGGAAGGCCGCCGAGGAGCTCGCCGAGGCCGGGAAGACGGCGGCCGAGGCCGCCGAATCCTTGCGGAAGATGTTGGCGCGCTACGGCACTGGCTGCGGCACGTTCGACATCGCCCGGGAGCCCCTGGTCCGCCGAGTGAAGTTCGTTCGATCTGCCGTCCGGCAAATACACCTTGCCATGGAGCAGTACGGCGAGGTGTCCGCTCGGGTGGCAGCGTACGGAATCCTCCAGCACCTCGAGGCGTCCGGGCTTCCGCTTCCTTCGCCTTCGAGCCCGCACCCGGTCGCCTTCACGGGGGACCATCTTCGGACGCCAAGCTTCGCTTTGACCCAATCTTGGAGGGCGCTCAAGGCGACCTGGCAGACCGAAGGCCCAGCGGCGATCCAGGCTTGGTTGGAGGATGCACTCCGTGCGCGCGACCCTCCGGCCCCTTCGAACCCTTCAGCCTCGGCCCGCTTGCCAGACCCGCAGGTGTAGCTTCTAGGGGTTGGTCTTAGCCTTACCCTGTAATAGCTTAGGGAACTTGGTTATATTAATAAAGACTACTTTTTCGGGACTTACTCAGGGTGTTTGCGGTCGCGATCTTGATGTCGAGGTACTTGAACCCGACGATGCCCTTCGGCATCGCTGGGCCATCCTCGAAGCTGTGCGGGCAAACCGGCCTGCGCGCTTCGTTCTTCCCCGCGGCAGTGACGGACGTGTGGACTCCGACGTCCTTCAGGGGGTCCTGAAGCATGTGAAGGAAGAAGAGAGGGGGTCTCGCTCGCCTTCCTCGTCCTCCGAACCAGTTGACTGGTCCGATACGGAGGCTGTCTTAGGCGGAGCGCCCCCGGAGGAGGGCGGCCTGCGCAGCTGGGCTCAGCTCCAGGCGGACCAGAGAACTTTCCGCGCCCAAAAGAAGGAAGAGGAGCGCAGGAAGAGGAAGGAAAGGTCCGGTCGGGGGGCGATCACGACTTCCGGTCCGTCTAACCGGAGGGGCCCGCGGTTCCTTCTTGGCCTAGACGAGAACTTTTCTTAACTTCCTCCTTTGCTTGTAATGGATATTGTATGCTTATGCGCTTGTTATTGTATGCTTCATATGCTTGCTGCAGCTTGCGCCTCGCTCTCCCTCTCTTCCTCCCCCCCTCTTGGCGGGTAGCTGGTTGACTAGCTGGGCGCTAAGTAGCTTAGGAGAGGGAGAGCGGACGGTGCGCGTCACACCGCATAGCTCTGAACCCGAACGTGAGGGCGCGTCGGGCCGGAGCCCGGAACCCGGAAACGAGGGTGCGTCGAGGCATAGCTCGGAACCCGAGTGTGAGGGTGCGTCGAAGCATAGTTCGGAACCCGAATATGAGGGCGCGTCGAGCCGGAGCTCGGAACCCGAATATGAGGGCGCGTCGAGCCGGAGCTCGGAACCCGAATACGAGGATGCGTCGAGGCATAGCTCGGAACCCGAATATGAGGGCGCGTCGAGCCGGAGCTCGGAAACCCGAGTATGAGGGCGCGTCGAGCCGGAGCTCGGAAACCCGAGTATGAGGGCGCGTCGAGCCGGAGCTCGGAAACCCGAGTATGAGGGCGCGTCGAGCCGGAGCTCGGAAACCCGAGTATGAGGGCGCGTCGAGCCGGAGCTTGGAACCCGAATGCGAGGGTGCGTCGAGGCATAGCTCGAAACCCGAATGCGAGGGTGCGTCGAGGCATAGCTCGGAACCCGAATGCGAGGGCGCGTCGAGCCGGAGCTCGGAAACCCGAGTATGAGGGCGCGTCGAGCCGGAGCTCGGAAACCCGAGTATGAGGGCGCGTCGAGCCGGAGCTCGGAAACCCGAGTATGAGGGCGCGTCGAGCCGGAGCTCGGAAACCCGAGTATGAGGGCGCGTCGAGCCGGAGCTCGGAACCCGAATGCGAGGGTGCGTCGAGGCATAGCTCAGAACCCGAATGCGAGGGCGCGTCGAGCCGGAGCTCGGAAACCCGAGTATGAGGGCGCGTCGAGCCGGAGCTCGGAACCCGAATGCGAGGGTGCGTCGAGGCATAGCTCGGAACCCGATTGTGAGGTGCGACGCGAGTTGTGTCGGTCGGAATTGTTGGTTGAAAATTTTATTACCCAGATGGGGAATACAAATCGGCGGCGATGGCCGTGAATAAAGTACATCGGTAGTGTTATGGAAAGTAGCGCTTCAGGTCCCCAGCGTGCCACGAATGCTTCAGCTCTTCGCCTTCTAGTGTAGCGAGGCGATAGGACCCAGGCCGTCCGGACTTCGTAACAATGTACGGTCCGTCCCATTTGTTGCCCAACTTGGGAGGGGCGACCACTGCGCGGAGGACGAGGTGCCCTGGTTGGAACTCGTTGCGCTTAACCTTGGTATCGTACCACCCCTTGGTTTCCTTCTGATAGTGGGACAGGTTGGCGACGGCGCGCAGCCGCGTTTCTTCCGCTAAGTCAAGGGAGAC
The DNA here is from genome assembly GCA_019279435.1 of Zizania palustris. Classification (NCBI taxonomy): domain Eukaryota; kingdom Viridiplantae; phylum Streptophyta; class Magnoliopsida; order Poales; family Poaceae; genus Zizania; species Zizania palustris. The sequence goes on along the minus strand of JAAALK010000080.1, from coordinate 8,073,182 downwards.
GGCGCGCTCATCTTCAACTTCGGGTGCTACGACGCGCAGTGAACCGGCGCGGAGCTCCGTTGGCGTCATCGCTTCGTCGCCGAACAGGAGGCGGAACGGGGTGAAGCCCGTTGCCCGGGAAACGGTCGTCCGGATGGACCATAAGACCTTCGGTAGTTCGTCGGGCCACGTGCCTCGGGCCAACCCGACAATACGCTTATGAAGGCCGGACAGAATGTGCCCGTTGGCTCGCTCCACTGCTCCGTTAGACTGGGGGTGCCGCACGGCCGCGAAGCAAAGCTGAACTCCCAGCTCGTCACAGAATGCCCGGAAGCTGCCGGCATCAAACTGCGTTCCGTTGTCCAATGTGAGCTGTCTGGGTACTCCGAATCGGCACACGATATGCTGCCAGAAAAACTTCTGGACACTTCGGGATGTGATGGTGGTGAGAGGCTCCGCTTCGACCCACTTGGAGAAGTACTCGACTGCGACAACGACGAAGCGTAGGTTTCCCTTCGCTCTGGGGAGCGGACCAACGAGGTCCATGCCCCAGCGGGCCAAGGGCCACACAGGAGGGATAGGTATCAACCTTGCTCGGGGGCGGTGACTGCGTCGGCCCATCCACTGGCAACCTTGGCAGGCGCGAACGAGTTCTTCGGCGTCGGCGATGACGGTGGGCCAGTACACGCCTTGCCGGAGAGCTTTGCCTGCGAGGGCCCGCGGCGCTAAGTGACTGCCGCACAACCCTTCATGTATCTCCCGGAGCATGGCGACACCGTCGGAATGCGAGACGCAGCGGAGCAACGGGGAACATACTCCGGACTTGTACAGGATTCCATTGATGACCTCGAATGACCTTGCGCGGAGTTGCAGGCGAACCTGCTCCGGACTGGGATGGACTTCATCGCCGCCTGCGAGCGCGCGGAGGATGGGCTCGCGCCAATCGACGCTGGTTGTACAGAGCACTGGGGCCGGGCATGACGACTGTTCGTTCCCCTCCGGGGCGGCGGGGTCGGCCGCCTCGCTTCGATGAATTACCGAAGGCTGGGCGAGTTCCTCGAAGAAAGCCCCTGGCGGCAAGGCCTGGGCGCCGGCCCCGGCCTTAGCGAGGGCATCCGCTTGGGCGTTGTCGCTTCGCGGGATGTTCTGGACGGAGATGCCCTTGAAGGAGGCTTCGAACTTGCGGATGGAGTCGAGGTAGGAAGCGAGGTCCGGGTGCTTCGCTCGAAAGGACTTGTCAATGTGCCCGGCGACCACTTGGGAATCGGTCTTCACGATCACGCGCGCGGCGCCCAAAGCGAGCGCCTTGCGAAGTCCCAAGAGGACTCCTTCGTATTCTGCGACGTTGTTAGTGGCCTTGAAGCTTAACCGAGCGGAGTATAGGGCCTGCTGACCCGATGGGGAGATGATGACTGCTCCGGCTCCAGCCCCGGAGGCCTGATAAGCGCCATCCGAAAAAACGGTCCAAATCTCTTCGCCCGTGCTGGCGCTCGCGGGCTCTCGGGCCCACGTCCACTCTGCGACGAAGTCAGCGAGAATCTGGGATTTAATGGCCGTCCGGGCAACGAAGGAGATCCCGAACGGGGCCAGCTCTACCGCCCACTTCCCGATGCGACCAGTGGCGTCTTTGTTCCTGAACATGTCGCCCAACGGATAGGCTGTTGGAATGATGATGTCGTGGGCCAAGAAGTAGTGCCGGAGCTTGCGGGAGGCCATGACGAGGGCATAAGCCACCTTCTCTAGCTCGGAGTATCTGGCCTTGGCGTCGGCGAGAACCTCAGAAACGAAGTAGACGGGCCGCTGAACTAGCTTCCCCCCGCACTCTTCCTCCTGAACCAAGGCCGCGCTTGCGGCGGTGCCAGAGGCGGCGAGATAAACCAGCAGGGGACTGCCGGCCCGTGGCGTGGCGAGGGCCACGAGGCCGGAGAGATAATCCTTGATTTGCTGGAAACAGTCCTGGCATTCGGGGGTCCATTCGAAATGCTTGGAACCTCGAAGCACCTTGAAGATGGGCAAACTTCGCTCCGCTGATTTGGCGAGAAAACGCCCCAGGGCGGCCAACCGTCCGGCCAGCTTCTGTGCCTGTCGCAGGTTCTGAGGTGGCGCCATGTTCTGCAATGCTTGAACTTGTGTCGGACTTGCTTCGATGCCGCGGCTGGAGACGAGGTACCCAAGCAGCTTCCCTGCGCGTGCTCCGAAGACGCACTTGTCAGGGTTGAGCCGGATCCCACACCGCCGAAGGCTGTCGAAGGTTTCGGCTATGTCGGACCCGTGCTGACTTGCGGAGGCAGTCTTGATGACAATGTCGTCCATGTAAGCTTCCACGTTCCGCCCGAGCTGATGACCGAGGGCCTTTGAGATTAACCTTGAAAAGGTTGCTCTGGCGTTACGTAGGCCGAAGGGCATCCGGAGGTAGCAGAACACTCCGGCTGGGGTGACGAAGCTGGTTTTCACTTGGTCTTCAGGCTTGAGCCAGATCTGGTGATAACCGGAATATGCGTCGAGGAAGCTGAGGAGCTCGGCTCCGGCTGTGGAATCTACTAGCTGATCGATGCGAGGCAGCGGGTAGGGATCACGGGGGCAAGCTTTATTCAAAGAAGTAAATTTGATACACATGCGCCACTTGCCAGATGTTTTCTTCTGGACAAACACAGGGTTGGACAACCAGTCGGTGTGACTCACTTCCCTGATGACCCCGGCGCGGAGCAGCTTGTCGGTCTCGGCCTTGGCGAGCTCAGCCCGTTCGGCGGATAGCCTCCGAAGCCCCTGGCGGACTGGTCGTGCCTTCGGGTCAACCGCTAGGGAATGCTCAATGATGGTCCGGTCGACGCCAGGAATGTCTTCGTCTGACCATGCGAAGATGTCGAGGTTGTTGCAGACGATGGCCTCGAGCTGTGCAGATAATTCTGGCTCTAGGCCCCCCCCGAACTTGATCGAGTACTCTTTCCCTCCGCGGGTCAGGGTCTTGGTGATGACTTCGCCTTCTGGGAGGGGTTTGGCGGGGCGCCCTTTCTACGCAGGGCTGGCCTCCAGTGGGAGGTTGGCGTCTTCAGCGCCTTCACGGACACTGTGGACCTGTCGTGGCTCCAGTGGCGCCGCATGGCCGTACTCGACCCGGCGGGCCGCGGCTTGGTCGCCCAGCACAGACAACACCCCTCCGGGAGTCAGCATCTTGAGGCAGAGGTAGTTGTGGTGGGCGATGGCGCCGAAACGGTTGAGCATCCCTCGGCCGAAGATGGCGTTGTAGGCGTATGGAGCGTCGACGACGTCGAACAGGATTTCCTCGCGGCGCTGGAGGGGCGCGGCGCCGAACGCCACTTCCAACAAGACCTGGCCCAGAGCGTCGAGCGGAGGGCCCGAGAAGCCTTGGAGTGGTCGCGAAGCGGGCAGCAGGTGCTTGCGCGACAAGCACAGTTGGTCAAAGGCCTGCACGAAGATGATGTCAGCGGAACTTCCTCCGTCGACCAAAATGCGACGCACCTCGGCTCCGGCGATATCCGCCGAAATGACGAGTGGGTCGGCGTGAGGAAACTTGACGCCGGCGGCATCTTCGGCGGTGAAGCTGATGGGGACGTGAGACCATTCCGGGAGGATCGAAGGGCTGGACGTGCCGATGTGCCCAACTTCCCGAACGTAATCCCGACGCTGCCGCTTGTACAGTGCTCCGAGGGCTCCCCCTCCGGATATGGGGAGGACCACGCGCTTGCCACGGTCCGGAGCGGCTTCGAGTGTGAGGGCCGGGACTCCGCCGAATCCCTCGGCCGGGGTCACGGCCTCCGGCTCTTCCTGACGCCCGACTATCTGGACCGGGTCCGGCCGAGGGGTGGAATGCCCCCGATCGGAGGAACCGCGACCGGACTAGCGCTCGAGGTAGTCACTGCGAAGGGCGAGGATGGTGCGGCAGGAGTCGGTGTCGTGGCTCCTGTTCTCTCCATGGACGCTACAGTAAAAGGTTCCCCTGGCAGGCGCTCGGGGTGGAGGCTTGGGCCCGGCCTGGCGACTTCCGCCGGGCGTGTGCAGGTGCTTGGCGGGCGCTTGAGGGGTGATGCTAAGGACTTCCCCCCGAAAGTGCTTCCGGTTCCGCCGAGAATCTTGATGAACGAGGTCCGGGCGAGCGGGCTCCGGGCGCCGGAAGTCAGGGGCGCGACGTGGGCCCCGGCTGGGCTCCGGAGGCACTTCGTACGCTCGGGCGCTCGGAGCCCGGACAGGGACTACCATCGCCTGTCGGCGTATCTGGCCCTCTTCGGACCGGGCGTACTCTTCGAAGTACGTCATGAGCTGTGCCACCGAAGAGATGGGCTTCCGGTGGAGCTTGTCGAGGAGACCTGGGTGGGTGACGCCTTCCCGGGCCGCGTCGATGACTGAAGAAGTCGAAAGCCCCTTGATCTGAGCTTTGGTGTGCGCAAAGCGCTGGGAGTACTGCCGCAGGGTCTCTCCGGGTTGCTGCTTCACTTGAAAAAGGCTCCCGGTGGACATGGGGGCCACGAAGGTCCCCTGGAAGTTGTTGACGAATTTCTTTTTCAGCTGCTCCCACGAGTGGATGGTCCCTGGCCGGAGAGACCAGAACCACCGAAGGGCGATCCCTTCGAGCGCCAGAGGGAAGCATTTGGCCATGGCGTCCCGGCTCCCCCTGGATGCTTCTATTGCCAGAGCGTAAGAACGAGAGAACTCGCCGGGGTCGGAGTCCCCGGAGTACTTGGGGAGCTTGGCGGCGCGGAAGCTCGAACTGAAGCGCACCCTCTGGAGGTCCGGGTGCAGGGGAGAGTCCTCGTCGTATGATGCGTTCTCCTCTTCCGGGGGGTTCTCGTCATCGCTCAGGTCCGTGACCGCAGCTCTCGCGGCGCGGAAGGCTGCCGGGGGGGCCGGGGGCCGGAGCGACGCTTCCTGACGCCACAAAGCCAGCTCCGCCTTTAGCCTGGCGTTCTCGGCAGCCAGGGCATCGGCCTGGCTCCCACTTCCCCCGGAAGTTGTGTCGGGGTCCCGCGAGCGGACGTAGTCCGTCTGAAGGGACACTACTACCGGAGGTCCGCCTGGGAGACGCTGCTCCGGCGGCCCGCCCGGCGACCCGGCCAGGTTGGCGGAGGTCGGCTCGGGCAGGCCGTCGGTGCCTTGAGCTCCGGGCGTCTCTTCTTGCAACTGGGTGGAGCCTGCTGGGGGCGCCGCTCCGATGGTGGTGGTGATGGGAGCTGAAGGATTGGGGTCGACGGTCGGGGCGGGCTCGCCCCCAGCGGTTCGGGTCGACCTGCGCAGGGGGGCCGTGCTCGCTCCTTTCCGGCTCGACATGCTTTGGGTGGATGGGTGTAGAGGACACTAGCTTTTCGGACTAGGATCCCCACGGACGGCGCCAACTGTTGGGACGACGGATCGAACCAGCAGGTTTTAGTGGAAAACAAGAGTAGTGTATTCAATGCCTTGGTCAGCCTGTTTGTTACAACTGTAGTGGGGGGTATTTATAGGGCGCCCCGCCCAGAGGACTAAGCGCCCCCGGGCTGCCAACGGCCACCCGACCAACCCTGACCGGTGGTACAGACAAAGAGATACATAGTACAGACAAGAAGATTCGACTCTGACAGCGTATCGGCCGTGTCGGATGCCTCCTGCGCCGCCCGACACGGCTCAGAAGATCGCGATCCTGTCCTTTCGCACGACCGCCTGGTCCTTTTTTCGCCACGATTCTCTCTGGGCTCGTCTCGCCGGGCCAGCCGAGAGCCCCGGGCCTTCAGCCTCCGGAAGACGAGCTCCCGTGTCCTACGCCGAAGGGCAACCTCCGGCTTTGCTCCTCCGGAAGGTGACCTCCGGCCACGCTCCTCCGGAAGGTGACCTCCGGAAGGCGGCCTCCGGCCACGCTCCTCCGGAAGGCGGCCTCCGGCCACGCTCTTCCGGAAGGTGACCTCCGGCCACGCTCCTCCGGAAGGTGGCCTCCGTCATTAAACCTGGGCCCTCCGGCTGGGGGCCCACCCCGCTGACTCCAGGGATTATCTCCCCCAACAGAGCCCTTGTTCGGAGCCCCGGTTCGGAGGGCCCAGTTCGAAGGCTCCCAGTTCGGAGGCCAAAGCTCCGAGCCCCCAGTTCGGAGGCCAAAGCCCCGAGACCCCAGTTCGGAGGCCAAAGCTCCGAGACCCCAGTTCGGAGCCTTGCTCGGAGCATGCTTCAAAGCCCCCTTTGGGGTGCACTTCGAATCCTTCTTCACAGCCTCCACCAGAAGGGCTCCGGCCCCTACTTCAAAGCTCAAGAAATATCTAAGTATAGGCCATACCGGGGCCCCTCCGCCCCTGGTATGTCGTTTAGCTAGTCAAAGCCTGGCGCAGCCTGACACGCTTGTAAAGCTGTAAAGTACCTTTGTATAGTAGCTAGCTCTCTTTCACTTTCTACCCCTATGAGCCTAAGGGCTCGTAGAGGGCATTTTGGTCTTTTCCTTAAGGCCTGCGTGCCTATAAAAGCAGGGCCAAGCCCTTGTAACAGAGGACACGCTCCAGGGGGCCAAGGGACCCTGGAATTATTGCTCCATACTAGGGCATACCATGCCAAATCCACCACAACTGGACGTAGGGCTATTATCTCCTAGGAGAGACCCGAACCAGTATAAACCTTTTTCTCCCTCTGTCAGAACCCTTCGAGGTTCATTCTCCACATCACACTCCACCACAGAAAAACCTGCTGGAACTAACGCAATTGTTCCAACAACTATGAACCTAATATCGGCGAGAAATAATTTGATCCGATTTGATTAGAGAAGACATAGTGACCAAATTCCTCCTCATCACCTCATGCCGCCGCCATCCTCCTGCTCCGAGGGCATTGAGGCCTCCTCCCCCACAAGTAGGGGTGGGCACAAATTAACCGAAAACCGAAAACCGAACCGAACCGCACCGAACCGAACCGAAAAAATCATTATTTCGGTTTTTTTAATAATGTTCGGTTTTGATTTTTAATTACTTCGGTTTTCGGTTTTCGGTTCGGTTTTCATCTATATAAAACCGAATAACCGACAAAAACCGAACAATGTACTGTTGCATGCGTTTGTGAGTCTGTTTGTGCTCCGCTTGTCCTCAGCCCGTGGGCCTGTCTATGGGCTATTGCATGCCTTGCCCAGTTGCCCTGATAGCAAAAAGCCAAAAATCTGCATGCTTTGCTGCCTATTGTGCCCTAACCACCCCGCCTCGTAGCTCTCCGCCCGGCCGCCGCCGTAGAAGTACTGCCCACCGAACGCTAGCACCTCACCACCCAATGCTCGCTGCCTCGCTTGCCATCGCACCGATGTCGCCCCCGCCGTCCGCCCTCGTCGCACCAAGCCAAAGCCAATGCTGCTCACGTCGCTCGTCCGCCCGCCGTGGCGTGACGCGGACGCCCGCTCGCCTACCATGGCGCGGCGGAGCCGCTCCGCTGTCCGCTCCCCCGCCTAGACAGACAACCGCCTGCACGCGCAAGATAATCGGTAAAAACCGAAAACCGAAAAAGCCGAACCGAAATATTTCGGTTTTTTCGGTTCGGTTTTATTAATTTTAATGTATTATTCGGTTTCTGTTTTTCAAAAACCGAATTTTTAAAAAACCGAAAAAACCGAACCGACAAAACCGATAAAACCGATTGCCCACCCCTACCCACAAGGGCATTTACGTACTTGAGCTTTCCGCTTTCTTACACGATCAGAACACCCACTGACAATAGGACCCACTTGACATTAGCTACCACTGACAGGTGGGGACAAATGTGAGATGGTCCCAGCGTCAGTGAGACAGCTCATACCACTCGCCCTCGCCTCTTCGTCGTCGTGCCCGGTTCGAAGCCCTTGCCGCCTCCGGCGCCTCGGAAGCTTCGGGATCCCCGATCTCGGCAAAACCCTAGCCCCTCGAAGCATCTAGAACCACGCCCCACCGTCCCCCATGGACGGGCTCGTGGCGCCCTCGCCCTCTCACTCCGGCGCGACGTCCGGCGGGGGCGCCTCCCACCGCAAGCGGAAGCTCCCGCCGTCGTCCCTCTCCGACGCCACCGCCGACGAGGACGACGACACCACAGCGCCGTCCTCGCCGTCCACCTCCCCGTCCTCGCCCTCCCGCCAGACGTCGCCGTCCTCCTCCCACTCCGACGACGACGACGACTCCCTCCACACCTTCACCGCCGCCCGCCTCGACGGCGCGCCGGCGTCCTCCTCCGGCCGGCCGCCGAAACCCGAGTCTTCGTCCGTGTCTGCTGCCGCCGCGGCGGCAACGGCGGCTCCCAAGCCCGACGCCGCGTCCGCGGCTACCGGTGACGGGAAGGAGGACCCCAAGGGGCTGTTCACGGACAACATCCAGACAAGCGGCGCGTACAGCGCTCGGGAGGAGGGCCTTAAGCGTGAGGTGAAGAATTGGGTTTTCACTGTTCGATACTTCGATTTTTCTAGGGTTAATGGCTTCTAGACCATCTGTAGAGTTCAGAGCAATCAAGTGGAAGTGGGAGTCCCATTTCTTACTGGTTGTTGAATTTTAATTATGTTCTTAGGCTAACTACAACGTGAATTCTACTTACTTTGGTGGCTTTGTGCCTTTGTTCCGCAGGAAGATAGCGGGAGGCTGAAATTTCTATGCTATTCTAATGATGGAGTTGATGAACATATGATTTGGTGCGAAAGTGTGATTGTGTGAATGCTAGTTTATTTTGCAAACAACATGGTTATTGTTTCTGACTTCTGTTTTTTACCCAGGTTGGTAGGCTTGAAGAATATCTTTGCTCGGCAGCTTCCTAACATGCCAAAAGAGTACATTGTCCGCCTCGTTATGGATAGGTAATTCTCAATGTAATGTGTTTATGGTTAGAACTCAGATGTAGCAATGTGGAGGATTTTTGTAACTGTGGACAACAATAGATCCCTTCAATGGTGCTTATAAAAGGCAATTGTCTGTAATCTATTTTGCAGAACTCACAAGTCAATGATGGTTATCAGGAATAATATTGTTGTAGGTGGCATTACTTACCGCCCTTATGCAAGGTAATGGTTCCACTTTGGTTCTAGCATTTATGATGATGATATCGGCACATTGTAATTTGTATTTTCACATGCACGATCAAGTTGTGATACTTCTTCTGTTTAAAGATCTGGTAGTTCTTGACAACTGAAGGAAAATGGAAGCTGCAAGCTATTAATTTAGTTTATCTTAATGTTGACTCATGATCATGAGACTGTGCTAATTGCTATACAATTTTAATTATTCATGAAATTTATTGTTCAGTGATCTCAAAGCAGTTGAAAGGTTAGGTTGTAGGACAGAGACTGTATACTTTTCTATTATGTCATGTTGTGCATCATGTCAGAGATGTTCCTTTTCTGCTGTACATACCTCTGTGGCTCTGTCCTAATTCTGGTTTTGTAAATTGTAGCCAGAGGTTTGGAGAGATAGCATTTTGTGCCATTACATCTGATGAGCAAGTTAAGGGCTATGGTACAAGGTTAATGAATCATCTAAAGCAACATGCTCGAGATGCTGATGGGCTCACTCATTTCTTAACTTATGCAGATAACAATGCCGTTGGCTATTTTGTAAAGCAGGTTTGAAAATTTTACTTCTTGTTTCTATGCTTTATTTCCCTAAAATTCCATTATTTTGTGATAGTTCTCAAATGGCACCTATGAAATACACTTCAATGTCACAAAATAAGATCTGCAGAGATTCCCATGCTATAGTGACTTAGTAGAATTAACAACAGAAAAAATGTTTTGATGTTTATAAAGTTATTTGTAAGCATGTTATGTCCAACATTGTCTAGCAATCTTTGTATCAGGTAACACTTTAAGTCTTTAATAGTTTAACTTACCTCCTAAGTCCTAATAATTAAGCTTCAACTATAAATCAATTCCTTAGTAATCATGTTCAGAAATAGTTTCCGCATTTACATATGTTTTTTTTTGATAATGAGAGAAAAAACCTCCAAAGAATAATTTGGTTTAATTTATCATGCGTTGCTGCTTGCAATTTTGTAGGGTTTCACAAAGGAGATCACATTGGACAAAGAAAGATGGCACGGGTAAGCATTATGGAGCATATCTGTATCAATAATATTGATTTATCATTTCCTTGGAAGTGTCAATCAGGTCAGTAAGACAGTAACACCTGAAAAAATGTGTAACAATGATAAGTTGTTAACACTACTTGCTGTTTGGGTACTGAGCTACTGCTAGGTTTTGTACATGTAATCAAATTGTATGATAGGGTTTTATTGATGTTACCTTGCCAATGTTGAGTTTGATAGTTTGTTGATTCTAGGTACATTAAAGATTATGATGGAGGAATATTGATGGAGTGCAAAATTGATCAGAAGTTGCCATATGTTGATCTGGCAACAATGATTCGCCGTCAAAGACAGGTGATGTAAAAGGTTAATTGGTTGCTCTAAACATAAACCGGAAGCAATATAATGCCTTATCACCCATCCTGAGCTCCTCACGATTTTTATGTGAGCCATTAGTTGACCATAGATTATATCATTTTAAGTCCTTTGAAGTTTTCTCATTGTTGCAACTGGCTGTGTTTTGACTGAACAGGCAATTGATGAGAAAATCAGAGAGCTTTCTAACTGCCATATTGTTTACTCAGGAATTGACTTCCAAAAGGTTAGTTTTCCCTTATCATTTTGGAATTTGTTTCACTTAAATAATGTTTGCTTACGTATGTTTAATAGATGAACCTGCTGGTGAGGAAAAAGCTTATATTGTCTTTGTTAGATATAACATAATTGGTTAGCATATAACAGATTGTATCTGCTGTACCCCTAGCCTATTGGACTATATAATAAATCTCCCCCCACCTGATTAGGGTGTGCGGTTCTCTTCATGGTATCAGTTTTTCTGGTCCTAGATTAGGGCTCCTCCCCTGTTTCCGCCTCTTCTCCCTCTTCCCGCATGTCCTTCCCGAGGGCGTGCGCCTCCGCACCCGTCGCGCCGCCGACTCCCCGTCGCGCTGCCGACTCCCCATCGTGTCGCTGACTCCCAGTCGCGTCGCGGACTCCCATCGCGCCGCTGACTTCCGCACCGACTTCCCATCGCGCCGCCTTTGTGCCGTCTTCTTGGCCGCGACAACCATGACGGAATCCTCGGCGGCCTCCACCGACTCCGGAATCCTGGGTGCCCAGCCCCCTGGCGCCCTTGGGGAAGCACTCGCTCCCCCTGTCTTCGCTGCCTACTCCTCCGTCAACGTGAAGCAGCACGTTCCGATCGCCCTCAGCCTCGAGTGCCCCAACTATTCCAAGTGGAAGGCATTCTTCACTGCCCTCTGTGCAAAGTATGGACTGCTCGGCCACATTGACGGCATGGGGGCCGCGCGCCCGGCTGACCCCGCGTGGTCTTAGCCCGACGCATGCATTTGCGGCTGGATGTATGGCTCCGTCGACGACGCCGTCCTCGATCTCGCTATGGAGCCTGACCAGGACGCACGCGCTCTGTACGTCTCCATCGTGAATCTGTTTGAGGCAAACAAAGAACCACACGCTGTTGTTCTTCAGAACGAGCTCCACAATATGTCCCAGAATGGCAAAGCTGAGTGGATGCTTCGCACACTGAACAACACCATCCGCACGGTTCTAATTCATGCCGCCATGCCCCCGCCCTATTGGGTCGAAGCTCTCTCCACCATCGTGTTTCTGCTCAACCGGCGGCCCTCAACGTCCATACATAATGGTATTCCCTATCATCTCCTACACCGCAAAATGCTAGACTATTCCACCCTTTGGGTTTTTGGCTGTCTTTGCTATCCGAACCTTAGTGCCATGACGACCCACAAATTGTCCCCTCGCTCCACAACATGTGTTTTTTGGGTTACCCCCCTTCCCAGAAGGGCTATCGCTGCCTTGATCTCTCGACCCACAAGATCATCATTTCTCGTCACGTTGTTTTTGATGAGACTCACTTTCCGTTTGCGGCCTCCAAGCCTCGCTCGAATTCTCTTGATTTTCTGTTGCAGGATATTCTACCAGTACCTCCCTCGTCTACATCAGACGCCGAGCACGCGCGGCAAGCAGCTGCACCTGCCCCGTCTGCATCTGACGATGCCGGCGACCCTGTCGGGCTGGATCCGGCCATTTTGTGGCATGGTGCCACCTTCCGGGTGCCCCAAGAGCCCCGACAGGTCGCCCCAGCTCCCTCGACTTCGGCATCTTCACCGCCTGCTACTGCCTAGTGCCGCTATGGCATCCACTACAGTCGTCGGCCGCAGCCAGTGGCACCGCCGGCCCTAGAGCCGATGGTACAGGTGGCCCCGGCTCCTGAGCCTCCTGCACGGGAGACTTGTTCCCAGACAGGCTCGCTGCCACCGCCCATGCAGTGGTATGGGTTCACTGCGGCGGCCTTCAATCTAGCCTCTTTGCTACCAGGCAACGCTTGTGCCGCGCACGCTGATGCAAATTGGCGCGCGGCAATGACCGATGAATACAAGGCACTCATGGACAATGACACGTGGCGCCTTGTTCCTCGACCGCCACATGCCAACGTCATCACCGGCAAGTGGGTCTTCAAGCACAAGTATCATGCTGACGGCTCTCTGGCTCGCCATAAAGCCAGATGGGTCGTTCGCGGTTTTTCACAGCGGTACGACATTGACTACGACGAGACTTTCAGCCCGGTCGTCAAACCGGCCACCATCCGAGTCGTCCTCAGTATCGCCGTCTCCCGCTCCTAGCCGATTCATCAGCTGGACGTGAAGAACGCTTTCCTTCATGGCCATTTGACCGAGACGGTCTACTATTAGCAGCCGCCAGGTTTCGTTGACTCGGCCGCTCCTGATCATGTCTGTCTCCTGCAGAAGTCCCTGTATGGGCTCAAACAGGCACCCAGGGCGTGGCACCAGCGGTTTTTTTGGTTTTGTACAACAGTCCGGCTTCACTGCCTCGACCTCTGACACGTCCCTCTTTGTCTACAAAGCGAGCACCGACATCGCCTACCTGCTGCTCTATGTCGACGACATCATACTAACGGCTTCATCGACCTCGCTCCTTCGTCGCCTCAACGAGCTTCTTCACTCGGAGTTCGCCATGACAGATCTCGGGGACCTTCATCACTTCCTCGGGATCTCTGTCACACGTTCCGCTAATGGCCTCCTCTTCTCACAGCGCCAGTATGCTGTGGACCTCCTCCAGCGCGCCGGCATGGCTGAGTGCCACTCTACATCGACTCCTGTGGATACTCAGGCCAAGCTATCTGCTACGGACGGTGCTTCGGTGGCTGATGTCACTCAATATCGTAGTCTTGCCGGTGGTCTACAATACCTCACACTGACTCGTCCAGATCTTGCCTATGCAGTTCAGCAGGTGTGCCTCTTCATGCACGATCCACAAGAGCCTCATCTCGCGATGCTCAAGCGTATTCTGCGATATGTCAAGGGCACTCTATCCTCCGTTCTACACATTGGTACAAGCAGCATCGCCAGCCTGACCGCCTACTCCGATGCTGATTGGGCTGGTTGCCCAGACTCTCGGCGCTCCACTTCAGGCTACTGCGTCTTCCTCGGCGACTACCTGATCTCTTGGTCCTCCAAACGACAGACTATGGTCTCTCGTTCGAGCGCGGAGGCTGAGTATCGTGTTGTTGCGCACGCAGTGGCTGAGACCTGCTGGCTTCGTCAGTTGCTTCAGGAGCTTCACACACCCATCACTTCGGCGACGATCGTCTACTGCGACAACGTCAGTGCTGTCTACATGACCGCCAATCCAGTCCATCATCACCGCACAAAGCATATTGAGATAGATATTCACTTTGTGCGTGAGAAGGTTGCTTTGGGCCAGGTCCGGGTGCTTCATGTTCTATCAGCTCATCAGTTCGCGGACATCATGACAAAAGGGTTGTCTATACAGTTGTTCACTGATTTTAGGTCCAGTCTTTGTGTTCGTGACACTCCTGCTTAGACTGAGGGAAGGTGTTAGATATAACAGAATTGGTTAGCATATAACAGATTGTATCTGCTGTACCCCTAGCCTATTGGGCTATATAATAAATCTCCCCCCACCTGATTAGGGTGTGTGGTTCTCTTCAGTCTTAGGTACAAAGGGACATTTTAGTTGATATCATTGTAAACATATCCCATTTCTATTATCTATTACATGCTATTGACATTATTATTTCTATCTTCCACAGGATGCATTAAAAATAGTAGTGTGTTACTTGTACATTTCATTTTGAAAATTGGAATAACTACTTATCTAGTGAGTAAAATATGAGGTGCACCTTGTTATGATTTCTTAATGAGGAACCTGTGCGGTATGCATCTTGTTAGGTAAAGACATCTTCCAGGGAAAATATGGGATTTTTAATTTACTGGCAGACAGTATTTTGTCTCATTTTATTTTATTCATCATGAGTTTGTACTAGATAGGATAGAAACAAATGGACTGTAAGTGACATAAGTCATATATAAATAATATATTTTACTTTGCATTTAACATGCTCATTTCCTTTTTTGTAGAAAGATGCTGGTATTCCGCGAAGACTAATGAAACCAGAAGACATCCCTGGTTTGAGTAAGCAAACCATTCTATGCTAGCATATGTGGCTAGTTCAAACAAGTTTTTGGTTATCTTCTATGCTTTCTGTTCAACTCACTTTTTTTAAAATTCTGAACTTTCTGCTCCAGCTGATCTAATCAAAAGGTGTTACAATTGCATTAGTATCGCTTGTTTTGAAAATATACAAATAACAACCAAATTTGCTAGTAGACAATTGGTTGCACCAAATGTTTTTTATGGATGGACAAATTGCATTCCCACCCTCAACCCCAGCGTTTTCCCCTTTCGAGCCAAGTGTATAATTGATTGTATGGCAACTGGAGATTGTCAAACATACAAAAGGAATTATAAAAATAAGATGTTCATCCATATTTTTCTTGTCTGACCATATTTATTTTTCCTCCTTGGTAGTTTAGTGGCTTAGTAACGATACAAGTCTGATCAGAGCCATCATGTGATGCAGGGGAAGCTGGGTGGACTCCTGACCAGTGGGGGCATTCCAAATCACGTTCAGCCTTTTCTCCTGATTACAATACTTACAGGCAACAGCTTACTAACCTAATGCGCATGTTGTTGAAGGCAAGTCTCTTATTTTCACAAATCTTTTCATGTCATGTAATCATTTAGTACTTGATTGCACTGGATAAACCTATACATTGTGTGATCGGTATTGGACTTTATGCACCATTCCTGCTTCAGGCATTTTTTTTAAAAAAAAATTCAGGCTGGCTATATGTTCGATGCAATGGTTCAATGATTGAAATGCCTGCTTATAAAAGTTTTAATATTCAATTATCTCGTTATACTTCACGGCAAACTCTACTTCAGATAGTTAGACATTAGGCATATTTATCCAAAATGTTAAATTGATTATTTGATAGGAAAGCCACAATAGTGATTCTCTACCATCAGTTCCAGACTTCCAGTTATTACAGTTTAACCATCAATTCAGTCAGGTTTCAGAAATTTGGCAAAGTTGACTACAGAACATTGTACTCAGTTGACATTCACCCAAGAAAATAACACTAGTGAACCATGCATTAGTGCATTACTCAAACATAATGTCATGTGCACATGATAATCAGCTACAATACCCATCAGCAAACAAAAGTACCTACTGGCAGATAAACATGGTTTTTGTAAGGTGTGTGGCCAGCAAACAAGTGTATTGCAGCAGATGTAACTCATTTGTTTTTGCTATTTGGGCAGTGGCATGACCAACCAATTACAACTCTATAACCAGTTTTTCCTAAAGATTATGTATTTATGTCCCAAACATGGGGTGGATCTGCAAAAACCTTACTTGTGTTGGACGTACTGTTGTCTTATGAAAGATGTCAAATATTCTCAATTCTGATAAGAGATTGTGTTGTAGAATATGAATGAACATCCTGACGCTTGGCCATTCAAAGAGCCAGTGGATTCACGTGATGTTCCGGACTATTATGACATCATCAAAGATCCTATTGGTGAGCTGAAATGATTTAGTGGCTCTACTTTCCTTTACGTTACCTTTCCTACCTTGTCAAAGCAATGTCTCATGCAATCTGATTTATTCAGTTTCTGAACACAAGCTTGTCTGCAGATTTGAAGACAATGTCGAGAAGAGTTGATTCCGAGCAGTATTATGTGACCTTAGAGATGTTCGTTGCTGACATGAAGAGAATGTTCAGCAATGCAAAAACCTACAACTCTCCTGATACAATCTATTACAAATGCGCCTCACGGTGAGCAATGAACTTTAACCTTGAGTTTGCATTTTCGTTGGTGCAAGTCAGGTATCTATCAATGTTGCTTTGAAAATACTGGGACTGGCCAGTAAGTTAAAAAGGTGGATGATTAGTGCATTCAGTAATGCCCGTCTATCATAAACAGCACAAGAGTTTACATTATATACCAGCTGGGACTGTGAAATCTGGCATCAATTGTTTGCCGTCTGTTTTTGAAACCCAGCGCATGGTTGTCCAACCAAATGATTGATTTTGATCCTTATTTTTGTGCAGACTCGAGAGCTTCTTCACAAACAAGGTAGCGTCTCAGCTTGCGCAAGCCTCAACCAAGAACTGACTTGGCCTCTGGTGCATTTGATAGATTTGCTCCTTCTAAAATTGCTGTAGGCCTATTACTCTCTGCCTCCTTGTGCTTTCCAGCAATTTAGTGTTAATGTAGATTGGAGAAGCTTCTAATGATATGTAGTTCTGATTCGTGTTTAATTTTGCCAGTTTCTGCGTACATTCAGTTTGGCATGATGACGGATGAGTTGGCTTGTGCCAAGTGTTTAAAAAAAGGAAACACAAGTGAATTTCACATTTTGTCTTGTTCCCATGTGGATGCTCATCCCTCATCCCTCGTAAGGGTCTGTTCGGTAAGGATCTGTTCAGTTAGTTCGGTTAGGAAGGATCTGTTCGGTTAGGAGGGGATTGAGGGAGATTGGAGGAGATTGTAGTGAAGAGGATTGAAAGGAATTGAGGCTTTGTTTGGGAGGAGGAGGAGTAAAACTCTAGGGAATAATATCCCAAGGGGGATTTTGAGTGACATATTCTTTCCCCTCTAACTCCTTGGGAAGAAATTCCCCTTCGGAAAAATATTCTCAGCCACTGTTTGGGAACTGAAGATGATAAAAATCCTTCTGCTCAATCCATGGTGTAAAAAACTCTAATTTTTATGAATCTAATTGCATGTAGAACAAAGATCACTCACACATAACTCACTCTCTCTCAACCAAGGTAAATACAAAGCTCGATTACATTGCATGTAGAACAAAGCTCACAAATCACTCACAAAACTCATTGCATGTAGATCAAAGTTTATACAAAGGTCCAGTACAAGTTTAATTCAGAAATTATGCATTAAAAAACTATAGTTAAGCACTTCAATAAGGCACAAGAGATAGATCAGAGAAACTTCTGAGACAAGGAGACTTCTGCCGAACTAGAAGTGCTAGAGAAGACCTTGCTACTTGAGTGGTTTGCATGTTTCACATACTAATAGCTACTAAGACAAACTAGAGCAAATATTCCTCATATAAACAACATAGTGTGGCTTGAAGCTTAAATATCTTGGACATTCAAACCTGAAAAAAATCAGAATCATTAAAAGCTAGCCATGTCACAATATCACAATTGCATTGCATTCTATATACACCAGAATGTTTTGCAGTGCTTTTGATAATGATGGCATCACCAAATGAAGATAGAACTATTTTAGCACTAATGACTCTATAAGAGCACTATATTCGCTTCAATACTGAACTCCAAACAGAAATAGTGATACTGAATTCACATAGCAGAAAATAGCCCGAACAATGCAAAACTGAATGAATTGAACTCCAAACAGAAGTGCAATACTAAAGTTCATATGGATACCTACCAAACGAATGAACTGCAAACTTATTCACTTCAATACTGAACTCCAAACACATCCTAACTAAAACATCCACAACAACACGTCTCAAGGAGCACAACCTATTGCAGATACATCCACAAAAAACTTCACAAATGTTCAACTAAAACTACAAAGGTGTAAACAAGTGTTTCTAGCTGATTATGCCTACAAAGTTGGAAAGAATTGAGCAAATCTTTTGGCCTGAAGTAAGCAAAATACCCATACCAATCACTATTATTTAAAACAAGAAGATTTTGGAAGGGAAGTAACTAACTACATTTTCATTATTTCTTCCCAGGGAGAGAACAATCTTCTCAAGTAATTCATTGTCAATGTTACATCATTTACGTATGCAAAATCAGGGAACATTTGACTTTGTTTTTAAGCAGCGTGACACTGTGAAACTGAAGGTCTAAATGTTGTACAGAAATTTTAAACCGTGTCAACTTTTAAAGCAATATCTAATTTAATGTTTGGATTTCTAATTAAAATAAAGCAACAACAACGACATTTTGGTACTGAATACAATACACAACGCATCAAAAGGCAGTATAGCATCACAAGGAGTAAATATTTTTAGAACAAAGATTCATACCTTAGAATCTATTTCACCCCTAATCCATAGTAGACGGATATTTGGATTCTTGAAGTTGATGAAGATTTCACGATTCAGTTCACATTTGAATATGTTTGTTGCAAGTGCTTTTTCCTCATCTGATAGTTCTTCAATTGACTCAAGAATAGCAAGACAATTCTTGATAGAACAATCATCTTTTGGTTTTGTTTTTCCATCCAATTCATCATTAAAATCACTAGTTTGCTTCTTTCTAAAATCTACATACTCTTGTAGAACTCCAGCAATCTGATTTTGCTTTCTCTTTTTTCCATAACTAGCTGCTTTATGTCCAGAGCACGATGATGTTCTATGTTCTTCTTCATCAAGGTTTATAGTATTATTTGATTGGGAAAATTACTCACATGCCATTATAATTTTCAGAAATTGCTTATATGCCACTGTCAGTGACTGTGGCGGCCCCCATCTGTCAGTGACACATCGATGGCATATTGGCAAACCGCAAAAATTGTAATGGCACGAAAAGAATTAACCCTATTTGATTCCCTTTGACTATCAGGATTTGTTAAGAATGGGTTTTCACTAACTTCAGGAGGATTATCTAGATTGATACATTCATTTTGTGATGGTGGTGGAAGATCAATTGTCTCTATTGATGTGAAATTTAACTCACCTGTAGCAATGCTACCTATTTAAGCATTCAACACAAAAATCAGAATGTTTTCCTAGAGTTGTATAACATCATTAATTAAGTGTACATAATTGAAAAGACCATCACTAATGAATGCATGTAGAGGCAAGAAATTACCTTCATACAATTTTTCCATACTGTCAAAGAGAGGAAATGTCAAAGAGAGGAAAGGGTTTTGAGCGAAATTTTTTCACTTTTGGAATGTCCTATTCAATTAAAAAGAATTAGTTGAAAAGATAATAAGTTTACTACTAGAAGTGATAGAGTAAATAGTATTACCTTACAAAGTTTATCCCATATTTCTGGTTCAGCAATGATCATACATAAAGAATCATGCCATCCCGTACCACTTTTCTTCCTTGCATCACGAATTGCCCTATAGTTTCCTTTGAGCTCTTTCTCCTTCTCTTGAATCTGCATTTTTGTAAATCCTGCTAATGGAATTTTTTCATTGAACGACCTAACAATGCTTTTCCATCCCTCGGTTGTCCAACCATTTTGCCCCCCTGAACTTCTCATGCATATGATCATGAAGTATATCAACAAGTCCTTTCTCATAGTTAAAAATCCATGAGGCACGAGTAGCTTCTCCTTTACTCATTGCTACACTATAAAAAACATACAAATGGTCATGAATACATAATCTATGGGATCTGAAAAACATGCATGAAGGATCTAGTGTGTACCTAAATACTACTAATACTATTTGTAGTTTATTGATACAACTTGTCATGCTCGATTTTGAGTGTAATGTTTGTAGCGCCCCGATTTATCAAATCGAGACATTATTGAATTTCCATATAAAAACAATAATACAAGAGGTTCATCATGCGACAATCGTACATACGACAGTATTCATGGTACGCAGACCATATTTATTACATCAAAGTCTTAGTAAAAACAGTAATAAAATAATTAAACAGCAGCATGACGAACATCTTCTTCACGATCTTTCTTCTCGACTGGGTCGCTACTCCAGACCGTCCTCATAGTAAGCATCCTCTGTGGGGTCCAACGGGTATGAGTACAAAAAGTACTCAACAAGCCACCGCAAATGCAAGTAATAATGCAGGATAATAAACAAGGAAGGGTAATGGCTAACATTGCGGAAAAGTACAGTTTCGGTTATTGCATTTAGTGTAATCATATTTTAATCATGCGGAAAGTAAACATGAACATCATCAACATCAACTAACTCGAGGGGTACAGTCAGCCCCACCTCGCTCAACAGTCCTTACATGTCAATCCATCATGCACATACATATTCAAAGTAAACTAACCGGGGGATGTCACGCAACCCGCCCTTGACCGTGGGCTCGGCTTTTCGAAAAGATTTAAGACTCTGATCAGAGATGTACTACTGTACCCACAAGGCACGCACTCATCCCAAACGAGATGACCCATACCACGGGAACTCGTGCCAAAACCTCGGCATGAAGTGTTCCAAGCGATAACCACCGGCTCTAGGTTTCGCCGGCGCGCCGGGCCGCATCCCGGCTAACGTCGCACCCCCTTTTGCGCCACATTGGTACAAGTCACCCGCAGGTGCAACTTGACCCATCTCCAAATGGTGGCTTCGGTTTGGAACAACCCATACCTTAGTTAGGACTTACCCACTAGACTTGTGGTTAGTACGTAAGTGTATTGCAACGTATCCCTCAGACCGGTCCTTATAGTGCCCCGGGTGCTACCGACCAATGCCCTAGCTTGCACCCGGAACCCACCATGCATACACTCACAACCATAACTCATCACCAACAGAATTTTCCAAGGATAAGAAGTAATGGGGATCATATAATAGAACCATTTTGCTACGACTCATTTTTATCCTATAGCGATCGTGTCAATACATTGGACACTAGCTAATATCATTGATCATATGGCGACAAGGAGGTTAGGCGAGATAGCATGGCTTGGGTTGCACATCAAGGTCGGGGGATCCTAAATAAATATATTGTAAGGGTTTCATTTGACTAATGCATGTATAGCCTATGAGTTTTAGCGATAGTTTAATCAAACATGGGTTCAATATGCTCAAAAGATTGGTTTGGTGACTTGCCTTGTTCAGCAAAGGGAGAGGGAGGGACTTCGGGGAAGTACTCCGGCTCCTCGGCGACGTCGTAGTCTTTTTAATATGATAAAGTAAAATAAAATGAATACAACATTCAACCAAACAATATAACATCACATAATAATCACATAGGGTTAAGTTGGTTTGATTAAAAATAAATCAAGTTGTTAGGGTCCTGAAATTCAGTTTAAAAGAAATTAAACTAAAGTGTTGTCCCTTGAAAAAGGGTTTTAAAAGTGGTTATTCTTATTTTTAAGTTCTCTAATAAATTTTAAATGAAAGTTCCATAGAAAACTTAGTGGTTTGTTCATATTAACAGGAAATAAATAAACACAAAATTTACTGGATTTTAAATAATTTAAATTTACATTTTTAACCTAAGGGTATTTGAATGTCCATTTAAATAAACATGAAATGTCCAAAGTAAACCTACTGTTTTTATTGCATAAACATGTAGAGAATAATATTATGAATTTTCTGAAATTGGAATGGCAATTTTTAGAGTTCAAATGCGCCAGATATGAATTTTACAAGTTTAAAAGTATTTCTGAAATCCATTTTCAATTTTTTAAACCCCTTGGGTCCACGGTGAGCCAGGCCCACGGTGAACCCGCGCACTGTGCGCGTGCACCGGGTCGATCTGGACTGTCGGATCCAGATCCAACGTGCGCAGGCGAGGCGGGGCGCTTTAAGTGACAACGGACGGTCAGGATTAAAACGTGCGAAAGGGTGCTACGTGGACGCACGAGATCGAACGCGGGTTTTAAATGGAAATGGACGCGCGATATTAAAATGTAACGCTTTGACCAGATCCGACGGTGCGGATTAGATCGCGTACGTGGGCTCACATGCGTCGCCCGATCGCGATCGCACGGTCGGGATCAGATCCGACACGGCACGGGTACTCGACCCGTGCCGGTCGTCTTCTCCGACGACGGCGAGCGGGCCAGCGGCCACGGCGAGCGACGGCGGCCCTAGCTAAGCCTAGAAATGGAAAGAGGGCACTACGGCGGTCGCGACGGTACCTTAGGCGAGGCGAGGGGTCGACGGGAAGTGGTCGGCGGCGAGGGTAGACGACGAAGTACTTCGGGCTCCTCGTCGGCGATGGTGCTCCGGCGGGGTTCGACGTCGGCGGAGGGGTGGCCGAGGTCGAGGTCGTCCTTGCGGTCATGACGGTGGCGAGGGCGTGGACGGAGGTGGTCTGAGGCGAGGGCGAACGGCGGCCGGAGACGAAACAGGAGGGGAGCACTAAAATGCGAATCACAGGCATTCTGTTCGTTCTCGAAGCGAGTGGGCGTGGGGGTCGAACGCGGCGTAGGCCGGGGGGTTAAATAGGACACCGGAGGGGGCTCGCATGCAAGGAAAGCCGAGGAGGGCTTTACTCACCAGCGAAGGCGCGGCCAGGCGCGTGAAGGCGATCCAGGGGCTTAAACGCGCGCCTTAACGCGCTTAATTGACCGGTGGGCCTCGGGGGAGTTAATGCCGGCCTCGGTTTAACGGAAAGGGGAGCCGGCGAGGGGATCCGAGGCGAAGTTCTCACCGGCGGGATTAGGGGTGGCTGGCGCGAGGTTGAGGACGAAGCTGACAGGCGGGGGCCACTGGTCGGCGGGCGCGGGCGAGCGAGGGTGGCGACTGACGGATGGGGCCGGGCTGTCGGGTGCGCGCGCGAGGGGAGGAGATCGACGCCGACAGGTGGGGTCGGCTTGTCAGCCTAAGGCGCGCGAGGTAACGGGCTGGGCCGGCCGGGAGAGAGAGAAAAGAGGGGGAGGGGGCCATTACTGTTTTAAAACATTTCTAAATAAAAATAATTCCAGATAATAGATTAAAATCTTAGGGCTACTTCCAAGGTTGGTAAAAATCTATAAAAATTCTCAAAATTATATTTTGGTCTTAGGATCATATACAAAAAGTCTCACCTCTTAATTTGGCCATCTACTCTATGCTGTAGTACAATTGGGTATAAAAGGGTATTTGAAGTATTTTCAGAAATATAAATTCCAAGAAATTGAATTTTGTAATATTTTTATTGTTTTGAAAATTTGGGGTGTTACAATGTTCCCACATTTGCATTGCAATTTGATCTCGCAGTACATTTCCATCATTGCATTGTAAGTTGTCATCATTTTGATGGTTATCATCTCCCTCTGGCAGGTCAATGTAATTAATTGGTTGGATATAACATGGTTGGTGATCCAACCAACTCTCGTCTCCATTTAGGGTTCTAATTATGTTGTGGAATAAGGCTGCTGCTGCTGGAATTTTGATTTGAGATTCTATGGGATGATGTGTGCCTACTTTGAGAATTTGAAACCGTTTCTTCAGAACTCCAATAGCCCTCTCAATATGGTTCCTTAGAATAACATGACGATGGTTGAATAGCTCCCTATGATCTGCATATTGGATTCTTCTAGATGGACGTCGTGTTCTAAACTCCCCTATGTGGTATCGAACTCCACGATATGGTGCAAGGAATGATGGTGTATTAGCATATCCTCCATCCACAAGATAAAATTTGCCCTCTGGCACATGAAAACCCTTAGAAATA
This sequence comes from Zizania palustris, assembly GCA_019279435.1. NCBI lineage: Eukaryota > Viridiplantae > Streptophyta > Magnoliopsida > Poales > Poaceae > Zizania > Zizania palustris. Next base: position 8,049,472 of record JAAALK010000080.1, on the reverse strand, counting down.
GCTGAGCTAAGAACTCCAGCATCTGATGCCGACCCTTCCCATCCATAAGAGATGTAAGTGAAGTTCAAATTGAAGTCACAAACTACCATGACATTATGGGATAGTGTGCCTTTCCTATTTCTATATGGGGGAGCTCTCTCTTCAACAATTGTGATGGGAATATGTGTTCCATCAATTGCACCAATGCAATTCTGCACGTAAACAAAAGAAATCTAAGACAAAGAAAATATTTAGAAAATCGATTCATCTAGTGTGTATGGCTCACCTTAAAAAATGGCCAAAAGCGAGAGTCGAATACAATCTTCGGGTGAGTTTGGCTGGAACTAGGCAGCTTCACGAATTTGTGTGTGAGAGTAGGTATTATATCAAAAACAGCCTTTATGTGTCTATGGATTGTTTCACCACTATGCTGAAAAGCTTTTTGCAATCTTCCATTGCTAGCATTATGTGAGATCATAAACAGAAACATTCCCAATTGCTCCTCAATAGTAACCCTGCGTGTGTCATGTAAGAAACCCTCTCGTCTAAGATAATTTGATATTGTCTTAAATATCTCCGGCTCCATACGAAACTCACTCCTACACCAACTCTCATGCCCCTCAAGAATTTCCTTCATCTTTTTAGCACCAGTATATGTTGAAGTATGGACTAGCCTTTTTTCATCATTAATCCATTCAAGTATACTAGGAATAATTACGAAAAAGAATTCTTCTTCTTCTTCTTCCATTTGCATGAACTTTTTAATTTTCTCCTTCCTATATTCCATAATGTCATTTCTAGAACCCATCATCTAACATTTACAGAAAGGAAACAATTAATAATGAGCAGTTATTCAAATGAGAATAAAAACAACTTTCATTGATGTCAACATTGTAGAATATATAAGAACAATTTATGTGAGTGTCCTTTCAAGCTAGATATGTGGCATGGCTAACTAGAATTCTGCATAAGTACCATAATTCATTGAAAATATCACATACATAAGTACTCATTATTCCAAGTCTTAACACATTCAAAAGTTGACACCTCACACAAGAGACTATCCAGTACTCACACCATCAAACCACCAGGCACCATGAGCACTCCTAGGCCTCCTAACAATCATGTACTGCAGGCTACCATTGACTTAATAATATGCAACTCTGTAATCAAAAGTTCAACCAATGCACTACAATTCATTCTAGAATCGAAGCAATCATCTCTATTACTTAATAATATGCAACTCAGTAATCAAAATATCTATACACAAGCAGTAAGGTGACGTACCTTCCGGCTGTCGATGCCGAGTTGGTCCAGCGCATGGGAGTAGACGTCCGAGCGGGAGGCGGGCAGGGGCGACATCAAGTGGGAGGGGCGGCGCCTCGCCGATCTGGAGGGGCGGCGCCTCGCCGAGCCGGAGGGGTGGCGCTGTGCGGGAGGAAGGTGCCGATCTGGAGGGGCGGCGCCGAGCGGGAGGAAGGAGCCAAGCGGTTGGGGCGGCGCCGAGCGGGCAGGGCGCGGCGCCAGCTCAGGCTGTGGCGGCGCACGATGCCGGGGAGATTAAGCCAGGAGTGGGTAGGAGATTTTGTCTCCCCGTGGATAGGCAGGGAAAGGGCCACTGTGGCCCGTGGAAATTTCAGCCCACATGTATCCAAATGGACAGTGAGACCCAACAGTGTTTAAATTCCCCAGGCTAGAATTTCCACAGGGATTGGGCCGAAATCCCCATGGGGATTGGGCTTCCCAAACAAGCCCTGACGGTATGTTTGGGAGGAAGGGGAGTAAAACTCCATGGAATAATATCTCAGGGAGATTTTGAGTGACATATTCTTCCCCTTTCCAACTCCATGAAAAGAAATTTCGCACCGGGAAATATTTCCAGCCACTATTGGGGAACCAAAGAGGATAAAAATCCTCCCGATCAATCCATAATGTATAAAAGCTCTAATTTTATGAAACTACATGGTAACTCAGCGGTACTCAATTCATCAATCATCTCACACACCATGTCTGAGTTACACAAAAATGACAAAACTATTCAATTCATTAACAAGATAGCAAAGCTTAAAAAAATGTAACTTTTTACCCTAGCTAGCAGTACGTTGAAATTCACAAATTTCTTATCTATTGATCCTTCCTTCCATGAGATTCTCTTTAACACAAAAATGACAGCACATACACATGCTCTATCTCTCTCTCTGTCTGAACATGAAAGATGCTTCATGAATCCAATATTAGAAAAATCGGTGATCAGTAACTGATCGACCGACTACTGAGTAGAGATTAATCGGTTAATCAGAAGATTAACTGAATTAATCAGTCGACCAATTAATCGGTTATATTTAACATGCACATCAGTTATAGTTTTAAGATAAACATAAGACATTGACATCTTCTGCATCTCCTCTTTTTCTCAACTGCCGGCTAGCATTAAAGTGCATTGGACAGAGTAGTCTTCCCAACAGTTGTAAAGTGCATTGGAAAGACAAAATGCATCGGAGAGAGTGAAAGCTGCTGGTAAAAGCATTTTACATATGGGCAGGAGGTGTAGGGTTACGCCTACTCTGTCTTTATCTCTTCCCTCTTTCATTCTCTCTCAATCCTGCCTTCTCAGTTCTCCTTACATCAAGCAAAGAAGCAAGTGCTCCTTCTCTCCTCCTCTCCGCCTCTCAACGAAAGAACCAGCGTGGACATGAGCTCGATGCGGTCGTTTTGCATGTATCAGGCAATGGCGGCGAGCGGCGAGCGGCGTGGGAACAGCACAGCGGCAGCGCGGTCCCGACGAGGCAGCGGCGACGATGACGCCAAAACGATGTGGCGGCGCATGGGCCCGATGAGGTGGCAGCGCAGATCTAGCAACGAAGGGACTCGGAGAGTCGACACATGCTGGAGAGGAGGAAAGGGGAAAACAGAACCCTTTTCTCCGGCCGATTAATCGGTAGACGCCGATTAATCGGGTTGACCACCGATTAATCGGGTTGACTAACTGATTAATCGGTCCACTGATTTATATACAAATAACATGTTAAATTAACTGAAGTCTGGCCAATCACCGATTAACTGGCCGATTAATCGGTGAATCGACCGATTTTTTCATCACTGCATGAATCATGAATCAGATTAATCCACTCACTCTATCTCAACCAGAGCAAATACAAAGATCACTCATAGAACTCATTGCATGTAGAACAAAGTTTACACAAGGTCTAGTCTATTTTGGAGAACATGATTTAACCATAAATATAAATTCTACATTAGGAGCACAAGATTAATCCAGAAATAGAAGTTATGCACTACAAGTTTCATATACTAATAGCTACTGAGGCAAACTAGAGCCAACATTTCCACTACAACCAAATAGTGTGGCTTGAAGCTTAAACATCTTGAACATTCAAACCTGAAAAGAATTAATGAGAATCATGTAAACCCACCATGTCATATATATTTATGAGTAAACAAGTGCAGTGAATATATGTAAATCATACAACATTTCCTTCAGTTGTATGATCTTGTATGATGAAAATTAAGAATTCAGACTGTCTTGCGTCTGATGTAGAGAACATTCATTAAATGACACCAAGTAGAGGGTGTAAAATAAGATCTAGCTGAAAAGAACATCATTTTTTAAAATAAAACAAGCGTGGATTGTATGGTGGATCTTCACAGGTTTATTTTCAAATTGCTAGTATTCCATTTGGTTTCATGAAAAAACCAACGCTTCTGATCTAATTTAGACAACATTTTAGGCTTACCTACAGTTAACATATTTTTTATACCTTAGCCTCTAAAATATTGCTTACTCTTGCTAACTGTATACACAACTCTGTAGCACAAATTAGTGTTTCTTACACCCTAGCTGTATTTTGTCCATAAAATATCATAGAGAAAATTTGCATACAAAAAAACACAACGCTTAAACGACAACTAAAATAGAATTTAAGATGGTCACATGTTCAGTAAATACTGACAATTTACGAGCAGAAAATATTTATGTCCAGGAAAGGATTACAGTCTGCTATAAAGAATAACTCTGATATGAGTTTCACAGCCATTAAAAGTATGTGAATTTCATCAAGTATGCTTTACAAAAAACAAATGAATAATGAATCCATCAAGCATACTGTTGGCGTAAAAGATTACGCTAACAGGTTCTCTGAGATCAAGAACAGACAAACAGTGAGTTCGTGTTTAAGAACTACCTCAAGCCTCCAAATGGATAATAGCTTAAGTAGTCCGAATATGTGTATTATAATAGCTGAGTATTCGATCCCTATTACAGGGTAAGGAGGGGGGTATTTATAGGCAAAAACGTCTTAAGGAAAAGACCTATTTACCCCTTGATTACAACCGACTTAGTGGAAACTATTTGGTACCCTGAACAGGGTTAAAATCGTAAATCTACCCGAGGCAAGTGGATAAGCCAAACGTCCTATCGATCCTGTCGTTTGGCTCTGAAGCTTCATATCTTGCGGAGGATTCCTTCGGATCATAGATCGAAGCACCCTTCGGCTTAACGACTCCTCCACCTTCGAACATGGGCCCATCAGCTCCGAAGCTGATAAGTCCTTTTGAACTGTTAATCTCTAAGTCCTGAAAGTGAAGCATTTTCCCTCAATAGTAGCCCCTCGAATATGCCTCTCCAGATTTGACCTGTATAGAAGGAAGGCAGTATATGCAAGGAACATTTTCATATTCTGAGACTTAGAGAAAGTTGAACACATTACAGTCTTTCGGAGGGTCTCTGATCCGAAGCATTCGGACAACGGCTTCGAGCCCCTAACCGCCGTGTGAACGCTTCATGGGAAAGAGAACTGTTACGAAGCCCAAACGTCGTGAAGAGCCGTTTAATTATAACCGTTACTGCGCAAGTAGCCGTTATACTCTGTAAAAGGTAACGGTCGAAATTACAGCGGTCTCACGCCGTTCCACTCTCGGGACCCACCTGCCAGCGATGGAAGTTGAACCTGCAATGTGAATGCGATTGAAGCACAGCAACTAGCGGACGGTTATAAAAAGGGGACTAGAATTTACTCAAGACTTTTTACCGTGCCTAACATCCGTGATTCTCTTCCTTCAACCTTCAATTCTAACAACTTCTCCATCCACCGAGCCATGGCGAGGACCAGCCACACCGTGCCGGTGGCAGCAGGCACTCTGGCATAGAGGCAAGCATGGGCCGCCTAAGCCGTTGCAGCAATGGCGGGGGCTCCGGGCGACACCTGGCCCAAGAACCCCCGGGAGCTCCGCCCTCCATCCAAGAAGAAAATCCCCCAAAGCTTCCTCATCGGCCAATCCACCAGCACTGTAGAGTCCATCGAAGAGGTCATGGAAGGGAAGCTGGGGACTAGACTGAGGACTCGAGTCCCCGGGGTGGAATCGACTCCGCGGCCACGAAGCGGGGAAGTTGTGGTCTTCGAGGCAGGCCTAGGGCTTCTGGTCATCAACTTCTTATCTGAGGTACTGAACATGTTCCACATCACCTTACCTCAACTGTCTCCCAATGCCATCGCCCGCCGGATGTGTTCGAATGGGCGCTTCGGGACGAAGGGTGCGAGGGGCGATCGGAAGTCTTCGCCGCCACCCATGAAGCCATCTGCCAGCCGAAGCCGCAAGATGGCCCCGGGGACACTAAGGTGATAACAGCCTTCAGCAGCGTCAACTTCCAACTGCAGAGGGAGCACGCCCAACACTTTCCAGCGAAGGCCATCAACGACCGGTGGTACACCAACTAGATCCTTCGGTGGTTCTACGCCGAAGTTGGAGAGGACTCCCCTCTCGCCGGACCCCTTCAGGAGATCTAGTTCCAGAAGGAGGCGGAGGTTACTCCGAACCCTAGTCTGCTCTCAACGAGGCTAGGGCTGCTGACTTTAGTGGCCAGCCGCATGAGCATGCGCGACCTCACCGAAGAGTTCATTGCTCTTCGGATTCCACCCCTCAGGGCCACCTGGTCGATAGCGTTTCAACAAGCTTCGGAGGGTGAGCTCCGAACTCTAGGTAAGACTTCAACTCCTACAATAATATGTTAGATGATGAAAATAACATACTTATAATATGTTACCCTTTTTTTAGCGGCTCCACTGGCATTAGCCCCGGAGCAGATAGCTCGAGCCACCGAAAGGGTCCACGGAGCCCCTACGGTGGCTGAAAGGCAGAAGAGGTTGGAGCTGGGGGGAAGCTGGGAGCGCTCCAATAGAGTGTGGGGGGCTCTCAGGATGGTGCCCCCTCCTCTGCTGGATTTTAACTTGGCCGGAGCGGCTCCTCGGAAAAGGAAAGCCGTCGCCGAGCCTCCGAAGAAGGCCGGCAAGACCCCCCTAAGAAGAAGAAGGTGGCGAAGATCCCTCCGCAACTGGCTCCTACTTCGTCTACTTCGTCCTTGGACGTTCGGAGCTCGGCTTCGCAGGATTCCGGGAACGAGGACTCCAGCGCCCAACTGGCGAAGACCTTCAAGAACTATCTCTTGGAGGGTGACGAAGATGCGGCAGGGGTCCCAACCGAAGCTTCCGCTCGGGAGGTTGCGAAGGTAGACACGGCATGCACACCTGTGCCCGCTGTCGTGAACTCGGAGCCGAACACTGTCGCCCCCAACTCGCCCGTAGCTGGGGTGATCACGGCGGAGGTCGAGGTTCCAGCGGAAAACACAACGGAGAGGACTTTGGGGGACGACATCGACGAGATCCTCCGAATGTACGAAGTTCTGGAGGACCCGACGATTTTGCCTCACAGTGCCTCTGAAGGTATACTTCGAATCTTTTGCCTTGGTCGATTCCTGCAACAATTTTTACTTGTAAATTCTCACCAAATACCTTGATACTGCAGGCACATCGAGGGGCGATGAAGCCCCGATGGCGCACGAAGCTCCGTCTTCTTCTGGGGTTGTGGTTCCGATGGACACCTCGACTCCGCTAGACGCCCCGACCCCGGTGGCAGGGACCGTTCCCACCGATGCGGCTCCGGTGGTCGAGGCCATCCCCGCTGATGCGGCTCTAGTGGCCGGGGACATTCCTGCCGACGCGACTCCAGCCGAAGGGGTAACCGCTGAAGGAGGAGCTACCTCCGCCGGAGTCGAGCCGCTTGTCTTCGTGCCGGGGAGGGGCAAAAGTATGTCAAGCCGTGGACTCCCTCCCGGCCCAACGACGACACCCTCTTCCAACGAGCCTTCGGCTAGCAACTCAGAGTAAGAGGCCACGACAGACGATCGCCAAGCTTTGTCTTGGCTTCCTCTGCTGGCTCCATTTCTGGAGCAACGAACGGGTCTCCAGGCGCTCCTGGAGCCTTTGTCGGAGAAAAGCCAGGAAGTTGCCAACTCCGACTTGGTCTCTGTTCTAAGCGAAGCCAGGGCCCCAGGGCTCAACATGGCCCTCGAAAGGGCTGCCCTTCAGGTATAAAAAGCACCGCAACCATTTTTGATTAGTAATTGTAAATACTTGGTACTTACTTGTTTCTTTTGCAGCAATTTGTCATTGCTAGAGCGGCAGCGACTTCCAATGAGGTCGAAACCAATCGACTCAAACGGAAGGTTATCACCCTCCAAGCCACGCTCAAGGGCTCCGAAGAGAGAGCACTTCGGTTGGAGGAAGAAGTCCTCGAAGAGCGGAGGGCTAGGGCCGAAGCCGACGAAGCCCTCCGAATCGCAAGGCAGGACAACGACGCGCTCCGGACTTCAGCCCAAGAAGTTGAAGCCGAGTGCTTAGTGCTCCGGGCTGAGGTTGAGAAGCTCCGGTAGGCAGCGGCTACTTCGAGCACCCAACTGGTACAGCTCCAAGGCTCCCTCAAGCAAGCGATGGCCCAGAAGAGCTCCTTGTTGTCCCAGATGGCCGAAGTGACTGCTACCGCTGCGGGGTTGGAGACGACAGAGAAGAAGAATGCCAATGTAGCAGAACGTACCTTGGATGCCCTTCAGGGTACCTTGGGATATTTTGGCACCATGTGCCCTTCGTCTTCTGTTGTGGCCAGTGAGTCCCTCGACCGGAAGCTGAAGAGGATCCAAGTGGCGGCGTCGCTGATGATGAACTCTGGTGTCCGGTATAGAGAGATCTCCGGATAGTGCGCCAGAATTGGAGTTCTTCGCCACCTCGAAGCCCTTCAGATTCCTATCGCTCTGGTCGGGGGTTCGACACCCGGAAGCTTTGCCTCCGAGGACTTTTTGCATCCTTCGCCGAATGTAGCTTCGGCCTGGGAAGTTTTCCGGTCAACCTGGAAGATGGACCACAAGGCCACAGCTAAAGCTTGGATCGATGAGGCCTGTCGACAGAAGCAAGCGCAGACAAGGCCGCCGGTTCCAACCTCGCTAGCTCCGACACCTCCTGCTCCACCAACCGACCCACAGGTCTAGCTCATAGGACAATTATGTATAAGAAATCTTGTAAAGCCCCTTGCATTAATGAAAAGTTTATAAACGAAGAGCTTGTTTGAGTGTTTTGCTCTTTTAGGTTCTATCATGCCCTTCGGAACCTGACTTCGAAATACTGGATTTTAACGAAGGGCTCTGGAAGGAATGGGCAAGCCTCGAGAGCTTAAGACCTTACCACCGCTCTCGCTTCTCTGTTCCTCGCGGAGACAAAGGGGAGGTAACCCTCGAGGTTTTTCAAGAAGTCTTAGCTTATATCAAGGAAGAGGAAAAAGAGAAGGCATCATCATCCTCCGAACATATGGATTGGTTTGATTCAGAGTACCAGGCCGAAGACCCTGCGGAGGCTAACTCCGAAAGACTTCTGACTTGGGCCGAGCTTCAAGAGGAGCAGAAGAAAATGCGAGCCTCGAATAAGAAGAGAAGCACTCAAACAAAAAAGACAATCCCGGTGGCTTCGAGCTCCGAAGGACAGAGTAGCCGGAGAGGTAGCTCTAGAGGCCGACAGGGTCTCTGATTTTTCTTAGGCTTGGACCAAATTTTCTCTTGATGTAAGAGTATGATGAATTAATGTGAACTTCACCCTAAGCATCTTGTTTGTTCTTTACCCTCCTACCCCTCCTTGTGGGTGGGGGACCTTCTGTATTGCAAAAAGGTTCGCCAAACACAATGACGCGCAGAACAAACCGATGCTTCGCACAACACTTAATATTCCTATTCTACCTTTTCGTAGGGTTCTTCGAACATAGTTTCATATTATGATTTTCTAAGTTTTGAAGTTGGATCTACTTTTAGAGGGTTTTATACTGGTCGCTTAGGACTTTAAAAGTGTCTCATTGGCCGGAGCCTTGAAACCTTATTACTTGGTCACCTTCGACTCTTTTACAGATGCTTCGAACCCATAGGCCAGAAATCTGTTTATCTTTAGAGTCCTTGGACTCTTCTACGGATCCTAACAAGCCTAGGCCTGGAATCCATAGGGTGGCCACCTTCGGCTCTTTTACAGATACTTCGAACCCGGAGGCCGGAAATCTGTTCTTTTAAAGTCCTTAGACTCTTCTATGGATCCTAACAAGTCGGAGCTTGGAATCCGTAGGCTGGCCACCTTCGGCTCTTTTACAGATACTTCGAACCCGGAGGCTAGAAATTTGTTCTTTTAAAGTCCTTAGACTCTTCTACGGATCCTAACAAGCTGGAGCCTAGAATCCGTAGGCTGGCAGCGAAGCCCCTGAACCCATGGTTCGCAGGCTGTTGCCCGGGTCTTGGGAAAGATGCTTGACTCCGCAAGCATCTTCGTCCTCCCGATGCGTCCATCAGGAGTAAGGGATATTCAAAGAGCAAACAAAATTCGACCCTCCACTTTATTTAGAAAAGGAATTCTTTACAAGTGATTACAAGGAGCCCCTAAGCGTAGTAACGCTTAAGGTGCTCCGCATGCCATGCATGTTTCAATTCTTCCCCTTCTAAATTAGCTAATTTAAACGATCTGGGACGTCCTGAGCCTAGGATAATATATGGTCCTCCCCATTTATTTCCTAGCTTCCCCGGGGCTATTACACTTCGCAAAACTAGATGACATGTTCTAAGCTCGTTCAGCTTTATCTTTGGGTCATACCATGTTTTTGTTTGGCCTTGGTACTTCGTCAAATTGGCGACAGCTCGAAGCCTTTTTCTTCTGACAAGTCCAGCGAAGTGTTTCTTTCATCTTTATCTCTGGGCTGCACTACACGAAGGGATCCACCCTTGAGCTCCGTAGGAGTCATGGCCTCATCTCCGAATAGTAGTCTAAATGGGGTAAAGCCTGTGGACCTGGCTTGAGTGGTTCGAATGGACCACAAGATCTTGGGAAGCTCCTCGACCCACAGCCCCTTGGCCAACCCGACAATTCGTCGATTCAAACCGGAGAGAATGTTCCCGTTGGCTCGCTCGACAGCTCCGTTGGACTGTGGATGGCGCACTGCAGCGAAGCACAACTTAATGCCCAGTTCTTCACAAAATTCTTTGAATGTGTCAGCTTCGAACTGGGTTCCATTATCCACGGTTAGCTCCCTTGGCACTCCGAACCTGCATATAATATTTTGCCAGAAAAACTTTTGCATATTCCTTGAAGTGATAGCAGTCAATGGTTCTGCTTCGACCCACTTTGAAAAATATTCGATTGCTACCGCCGCAAACTTCAAGCTGCCTTTTGCCATTGGAAAAGGGCCCTATGAGGTCCATGCCCCACCGAGCAATTGGCCATACCGGGGCAATAACTTGAAGTGGAACTGGCGGACGGTGGCTTCGTCTTCCCATCCATTGACATCCTTGGCAGGTTCCAACCAACTCCTCCGCATCTCTTACAATTGTCAGCCAGTAGAGCCCCTGCCGAAGTGTCTTGCCTGCTAGAGCACGAGGGGCCAGGTGGCTTCCGCACAAACCTTCGTGAATGTCCCGAAGTATGTCTTGGCCTTCGGGTTGGGAGATGCATCGGAGTAGAGGGGAACACACTCCGGCTTTGTACAATATTCCGTTGACAAGCTTGTAGTTTCGACCCCTTGCTTGCAATCTTCGGGCATCCGGACCCTCTGAACAATCTATGCCACCTTGCAATATATTCATTATCGGAGCCCGCCAATCTATAGCTGGAATGCACAGTACTTCTGCGGAGGGTAATTGATTAACTGCAGGCTTAACTAGTTCTTCGTAGAAAGCACCCTCCGGGAGGTCCAATGCTCCGGCTGCAGCTTTTGCTAGAATATCTGTGAGTTGATTATCTTCCCGAGGGATACTTCGAACAGAAAATCCTTTGAATGATGCTTCAGTCTTGTGGATTTCTTCAAGGTATTGCGCTAGATGCGGGTTCTTTGCTTGAAAGCTCTTATCGACATGCCCTGCGATGACTTGGGAATCTGTTTTAATTATTATCCTTGCTGCTCCAAGTGCCTTTGCCTTTCGGAGACCTAGCAGAACCCCTTCGTATTCTGCGATATTATTGGTGGTCTTAAAGTTGAGCCTCGCAGAATACATGGCATTTTGCCCTGACGGTGATATGATGACCGCTCCGGCTCCGAAACTAGATGCCTGATAAGCTCCGTCAGAAAATATTGTCCATAAACCTTCGGAGGGCTCCTCCAGAGCCCAAACTACAGATGGCGTCCACTCTGCTACGAAGTCGGCTATGATTTGGGATTTGATAGCTATTCTTGCCATGAAGGAGATTCCGAAGGGGGCTAGCTCGACAGCCCATTTTCCGATCCTACCCGTAGAATCTTTGCTTCGGAGCATATCACCAAGAGGGTACGAGGTAGGAACGATTAGGTTATGCGCCAGAAAGTAATGCCTTAGCTTCCGCGAGGCCATTACCAGGGCATAAGCAAATTTCTCGAGCTCGGAGTATCTTATCTTAGCTCCGGACAAAGCTTCTGAAACAAAATAAACTGGGTTTTGCACCATCTTTCCCTTAAGCTCAACTTCCCTGACCAGTACTGTACTTACTGCGGAGCCTGTTGCTACAAGATAAAGGAGGAGTGTTTCTTCTGGGAGGGGCACAGTAAGTGTTGACAGGCTTCCAAGGTATGCTTTTATATCATCGAAGCTCTTCTGGCACTCCGACGTTCAACTGAATCTTTCGGACCCCTTTAGGGCTTTGAAAATTGGGAGGCTTTGTTCTGCTGACCTGGCCAGGAATCTACTAAGAGTTGCGAGCCTTCCTGCTAGCTTCTGGACTTTCTTCAAATTCCCTGGTGGAGCCATTCTTTGCAGTGCACTTATCTGCGTTGGGCTAGCTTCGATTCCCCTGCTCGAAACTAAGTACCCTAGCAATTTTTCTGCTTGTGCTCCGAATATACATTTTTCAGGGTTGAGGCATACTCCACATGCTCGGAGGCTCTCAAACGTTTCAGCTAGGTCTAGGCTATGCTGGTGCTTTTGAGCACTTTTTATTACAATTTCATCCATATAGGCTTCAACATTTCGGCCTATTTGGTGACCTAGAGCCTTAGCTATTAAACGTGAAAAAGTGGCTCTGGCATTCCGCAAGCCAAAAGGCATTCTTACATAATAAAATACTCCGGAAGGAGTTATGAAACTTGTCTTGGCTTCGTCTTCACGCTTTAGCCAAACTTGATGATACCCGGAGTAAGCATCAAAGAAGCTTAACAATTCGGAACCGGCTGTGGAATCTACCAGCTGGTCTATTCAGGGCATCAGGTAGGGGTCTCGCGGGCATGCTTTATTTAATGAAGTAAAGTCAATATACATGTGCCACTTGTTCGAGTCCTTCTTCCTTACAAAAAAGGGTTCGCCAACCACTCGGTATGGGCTACCTCCCTGATGATGCCAGCCCTTAATAATTTTTCTACTTCGGTCTTGGCGAGGCTTGCCCTTTTTGTAGACAGCTTGCGAAGCCCCTGGCGCACTGGCCTAGCCTTCGGGTTGACGAGCAGGCTGTGCTCGATGATACTCCGATCAACCCCGGTGATGTCTTCATCAGTCCAGGCAAAGACATCCAGATTTTGCTTGACGACTTCTTCCAACGAGGCAGCTATTTCTGGGGATAGCCCCTTGCCAAACTGTACTAGGTATTCTTTGCCATCCTTTGAAATTATCTTCGTTTCGACATCACCTTCCGGGCTTGGCTTGAGGGAGAGCCCCTTCGAAGAGTTCGAAGCCTCCAGAACTTCTTCTGTGCACTCTGTAACGCTGTGCACTTGTCGGGGGTCCAACTGCTGGCCGTGCCCATACTCCATTCTCCGGGCTATAGCTTTGTCTCCTAAAATAGTAAGAACTCTACCTTGCGTGGGCATTTTGAGACAGAGATAGTTGTGATGCGCTATAACTTTGAATTGGTTCAGCATCCCTCGCCCGAAGATTGTGTTGTAAGCATAGGGGGCGTCGACAACGTCGAAGATCACCTCTTCCACCCTGGCCAAAGGCCCCTCTCCGAAAGCAACCTCGAGGCCTATCTGGCCGAGGGCATCGAGAGGCGGTCCTGAGAAACCTTGAAGTGGTCGGGCCGCTGGAAGTAGATGTTTCCGAGGTATGCACATTTGATCGAAGGCCTGGACAAAAAGTATGTCTGCGGATCTCCCGCCGTCCACCAGGATCCTTCGGACTTCCACCCCTGCTATGTCTGTGGAAATGACCAAGGGGTCAGCATGGGGGAACTTTACCCCCGCGGCATCACTGGCAGTAAAAGAGATGGGCACATGGGACCATTCTAGCATTCCTTCCGCGGAGCTCGAAGTCCCAATGTGCCCTACTTCGTGGACGTATTTGCGCCGCTGCCTCTTGGACATGTTTCCGAGGGTCCCCCCTCCGGAGATGGGTAGGACCACTCGCTTGCCGTGGTCTTGTGGGTCTTCCTGCTTTGGTGGTGGCATAATATTGGCCACCGGAAGTCGCATGGGGGCTTCGGGGACACCGGCTCGGGCCACAATTTGCACAGGCTCCGACCGTGCCGCTGGTGGGGCTCGATCTGAAGTACCCCACCTGGTACTTCGCCCTAGGTAGTCACCCCGAAGGGCCAACACTGCCTTGCAGTCCTTCGTGTCATGGCTTCTACTGTCGCCATGCACGCAGCAGAAAAAACTCTGGTGCCTGCCAGGTATTCTTTCTTGAGGCTTCGGCGCTCCAGCCTTGAAGCCTTGCACCTGCTGATAACTGGTAGGTGCCTTCGGAACGGAGGGTGCGATGCTTAGCACCTCCGAACGGAAATGTTTCTTCCCTCGCCTGTGCTCGTTGAAGCGATTGTCTTGAGGGGGTTGTAGAGGAGCTGAGGCTTTGGGCTCCGTCTTTACTTCTCGGAGGGCAGGTGCGGGTGCTACGGCTCACCGAAGGCAGCCTTCCTCTGTCTTGGCATACTGTTCGAAGTATGACATCAGATGTGCCACAGACGTCACAGGCTTCCGATGGAGCTTGTTGAGGAGGTCGGGGTTTAGCACCCCTTCGCGGGCGGCGTCGACTACCGAAGAGGTAGACAGGCCCTTAATCTGCGACTTGGTGTGGGTGAAGCGCGTGAAGTACTCCCGAAGTGTTTCTCCTGCTCGCTGCTTCACCTGGAACAAGCTCTCTGTCGACATCAGAGCCACAAAGGTACCCTGAAAGTTGCTTACAAACTTCCTCTTCAACTGCTCCCAAGATCTGATCGATCCTGGCTTCAAGGACCAGAACCATCGGAGCGCCACACCTTCGAGAGCGAGGGGGAAACACTTTGCCATAGTGTTGTGCACCCCTCCGCTTGCTTCTATCGCTAGGGCGTATGAACGAGCAAACTCTCCGGGGTCTGACCCGCCGGAGTACTTGTGCAACTTCGAGGCTTTGAACCTGGGATCGAAGGGCACTCTTTGTAAGTCCGAATGTAGCGGAGACTCATCATCAAAAGATGCGTTCTCAGCCTCCTCGGGGACTTGAACAGCTTCGGGAAGATTGCGAGCACCACCGTCTTGGGGCCCTTCTGGAGTCTCAGTGGAGGCGATCGGCGGCCTCTTTGTAACACCCCAAAAATTAAAAGGAATAAAATAAAAAGAAAACATTATTTCTGGATTTATTAATAAAGGAAAAATCACAAAAGAACCTAAACAAAGCCAAACAGGGAGAAATACTCAAAATCTGAACCTGAAATTTTTATGAGATGAACTAGAGCCCAAGATATAATTTTAGGAATTTTTACAAATTTTTATCAACAGTGACTCAACCCTTAATCAAATATTTGATTTTCTGGAATTATTTTAAATCGAAAATCAAATTTAAATCCTTAACGGGCCTCAACCCAGAAACTTCCCCCAGCGGCCTTTTTGGCCCAGCCCATCGCCACCCTCTCGCTGACAAGAGGGGCCCGCCTGTCGGCGCACGCCCCCCTCTCTCCTCCCGCCCGCGCCCCGCCTGGTCCCACCAGTCAGCCCCCGCCACGCCACTGACCGCTCAGACCCGCTTGTCAGGCCCTTCCTTTCCTGTTTCGCCCGCTGACAGGTGGGGGCCACCTGTCAGCTTCGTCTTCCTCGTTGGAAGGGGATCCCCCTTCCTTATCCGGCGAGATCCCCTCCCAAATCCGCCGCCGGCCGCCCGATTTCGCCCAGCCGAGCACTGGATCGTGATCCCCTCACTCCGGCGATCCCTTTCCATCCAAACCCGACGCGTTTTCGTGAATATAGAAGCCTCCCCGTACGCATGGAAGCTCGCCGGCGCAAAAATGGAACCCCTCGGATTTCCACCGGCATCCTTCCCTCTTTACGCCGGCAAACCCCCTATTTATACCCCTCCGGTCACCGCACTCACCTCACACCGCCGTAGCCCAAAGCCTTAGCCCTCCAGAGCGCTCCCTTGGCATTTTCGGGTTTCCCCTCTGCTCCACCTCCGGCGAGCGATCGCCGTCACCTCGGACCCCCGCCGCCCTAGCCACCACCACCGTCGAGTCCGTCGTCGACCGCCACGTCTCGGCATCCACCCCGTTGGTCGAGGACGCCGCCGGATCGCCGTCACCGACGAGCACCCGAGAACCCTTCTTCGTCTACCCTCGCCGCCGGCCACCGACCGTCGCCCTCCGTCGCCACCCGAGGTACCATCGTGATCTCCATCCTCTCCTCTTTCCATTTTCGCCAAGAGCTAGGCCCCTAGGCCCTCGCCGTCGCCGCCCTGGCCGCACCCGAGGTCGCCGTCGCCGGAGACGAAGGGTAAACTACCCTCGTCACCACGTGCCGTGCCGGAACTCATCCGAGCCGCACGATCCCGCACGGACGATCCAGATTAGATCCTACAGGATCTAATCTGAGCCCTCAGATCCGGTCAAACCGGTATCTTTTAATCTGGACCGTCGATCTCTATTTAAGAGTTTGACTCAATCCCGTGCGTCCACGTATACCCCTTCGTCACGTTTTAATCTGAGCCGTCCGATTTCATTTAAAACCCCCGCCTCGCATCTGGCCGCCAGATCCAGATCCAACGGCCCAGATCGCTCGGGTCCACGCGAATAGTCACGGGTTCACGGTGAACCTGGTTCACCGTGGACCAGAGACTGATTTTAGTTTAAATAAAATTCCAGAAAAATTGTTTAAACTTCAAAAATTCATATCTTGCTCATTTTAACTCCAAATTTCACCATGCAAATTTTGTTAGAACCAGAATATTATTCTCTACACATTAATACAATAAAAACAGTATGTTTCTGTTACTTAAAATATTATTAATAAATAAATGAATAAAAATCCCTTAGGGTTGAAATTAAAAATACAGAAAATAAATAGGGAAAATTCTAAAACATTAAACTTTACTGTTTTGAACAAAACCTTGAAATATTAAAAACATTACTTCACATAATAAAACCTACAAATGTGTATGTTTAATGTTGGGTGAATTTTCATCTGTTTATTGAATGTATTATTTATTTTTCCGTAACGAGAAGACTACGAGTTCGTCGAGGAGCAGGAGTTCTACCCCGAGGTTCCTCCATCCCCATTTGCTGAGCAAGGCAAGTCATCGACCACCCCTGTGGAAACAGTTGATCATTATTGAGCCCATGTTTCAATAAATTATCGCTATAACCCATAGGTTAATATTGCATTAGTTGAATATTCAAGCCTTACACTTATATTTATTAGATCCCCGTCCTTGTGTGCAAACCCAAGCCATGCTTATTGAGCCTCAACTCCTTGTCACTCTACTATAAAAATATTAGCTAGTGCCCAATGTACCGGCACAACTGCTATAGGTTAAAAAGAACGAGTCGTAGATAGCTGGATTCTGTATATGAATTTCCCTGTTATTCTCGTCTCTGGACTCTGTTGGAGTTGGCTAGGTTATAAGTATGGTGGGTTCCGGGTGCAAGCTCGGGCACTGGTTTGTCGCACCCGGGGCACTATAAGGACCGGTCTGCGGGATCTGTTGCAAAGCACTTCCGTACCAACCACAAGTCTAATGGGTAAGTCCTAACTGGAAGTATGGAATACTCCGGCTCGATGCACCATAGAGGAGGGGGCAAGGGGCTAGCCTGCGGGCGACTTGTACCGACGAGGCTCAAGGGGGGGTATGGTGGGGCTCCGATGCGTCGGGACACCATATGAAACCCATAAGAGGGTGCTATTGAGTCGGGGAGGACTATATGGAAGGTTTTGGCACGAGTTCCCGTGTGATGGGTCATCTCGTTACACTTCGGTGTAGGTGATGAGTGCGTGCCTTGTGGGTACAGTGGTACATCTCTGATCAGAGTAATTTAATCTTTTTGAAAAGCCGAGCCCACGGTCAAGGGCGGGTTGTGTAACTACTCGCAGTTAGTTTACAATTGTTTGAATGATCAAGTTATTCATGGCACGTAAGGACTGTTGAGCGAGGTGGGGCTGACTGTACCCCTCGAGTTAGAAGATGATGATACACATGCACATGTTTATTTTTCCGTGCTAATAAATTGATCACATTTAAAGCTTTACAATTATGCTGCTTCCGCAAAATTAGCCACTATCCCCCTTGTTATTATCTTGCATTATATTTGCATTCGGTGGCTTGCTGAGTACATCTGTACTCACCCCGTTGACTTACAACATCAGAGCCAGTTTACTACGAGGAGGATGAAGGTCTGGAGTAGCGACCCAGTCAAGGCGAGACTGGAAGGAGGCGTTCATCTAGGACCCTTGTTTTATTAGTTTCTCTTCATCTTTAATCACTTTTGTATTAATGCGGTCTACGAACCGTGAATGATTGCTCGTATTGTACGTGGTCGTGTGATGAACGTCTTGTTTTATTGATTTTCTATGGAATTTCAATAAAGTCCTGATTTATTAAATCGGGGCGCGACAAGATGGTATCAGAGCCGACTTGACTGTAGGAAGCCAAACAGACCTGACCTTAGGACTTATATATATTCACTATATTTTACAAAAGATTACTTATCCTCTCATCTTCTAAGATTTTCACAAAAATTTTCTCTCTTTTGTAGATGCCGGTTCACACCGTGAACGGGAACCTTCGTGACGAGACCGGATTCATCCGCGAGCTACGCATGCTCGTCAGTTTCCTCGGCTTCGAGCAAGAGCCGATGTACCATGGAGTCTTCCCCGACGAGGAAGAAAGCTACTGCGAGGTCACCGTTGTCGTCCAGCCCTCCCCTCAGACAGCTCACACCTACCGCGGAGGAGGACCTACCTTCCTGGTAGCCAGTCAGCGCACCGCTCTCCAGGCACTTACCGAGCTCCGGATGATCTACGACAGCGAGCTCTACGACACGGACTTCCGCTTCGTACCTCTTCGCACCCCAGGGAGCCCACACAGTGTCTTCGTCAGCACCCTCTCCCAGCGTCATTCAGCGATCGGTCATACCATGCGCTTATTGGAGGCCATGGATGATCTCCACTACGAGGCGCTGCAGGACGCCAATGGACAGCGCGACACTATCAGTTTCTACCGCCATTCCTCCGAGGACCTGAACCGCGAGAACGGAGAGCTTCGTCGCCGCATCCAGCAGGGACACCGGTTGGCTGCCGAGGCAGAGGAGTTGCGGCGTCAGAATGAGCTTCTTCGACAGCGTGTCGCCACCAACCCGCACCTCCGCTACCAGATCGAGGAGTTGAAGAAGGACATAGAGGAGATCGCACCTCTTCCGCCTCGCCGGAAGAAACCCATCCAGACTCCCACAGTGAGGCCCAAGAGGATCTCCCGCAGTGCACCACCCGCCGGACCGTCCAGTTCCTCGACCCCGCCCGTCTCCCACGAGCCCGAGATCGAGCCGTCCCCCGAGCTGCCCTAGACGTAGTATTTACGGTTGATTGTTATTTTCATTTTTGCTTGTATTAGCATTCATGTCACAATATAAGGCATGAATGAGGAAATTAATAAATGTAACCGCAAGAACGGTACCCTTTTGAAATAAATAAAGTTCACCCAGAATAAATATGTGTACATTGGAAAATCCAGGATGACCAACACCCAGGGATCAGACGCTCCTCAGAACGGAGGGGAGAGTGGCAACCTGCCACAATGGGGAGCCACCGGGCAGAGGCAGGCCCCGGTCGCCAACCACCCCACCGTGGCTGAAATGATGGCCACCCAAAACCAGCTGGTCTCAGCCCTCCTACACCAGATGCAGCAGCAGCAGCAGCAAATGCAAGAGCAGCAGGCTCACTTCTTCCGCCTCTACCAACAGCCCGAGCTGCCCCGACCCGCCACACCAGCTCCCGCTCCCGCAACTCAGCTCTCGGAGTTCCTCCGAGTCCGCCCACCGACCTTCTCGAGCACCACCAACCCCATGGAGGCTGGGGATTGGTTGCGGGCGATCGAGAAGAAACTCGATCTCCTGACCTGCACTGAGCAGGAGAGGGTGGCCTTCGCCACCCACCAGCTCCATGGTCCCGCCGCTGAGTGGTGGGACAACCACCGCGAGACTCTACCCGAGGGCCACGCCCACACTTGGGCAGAGTTCTCAGCTGCCTTCCGTGCCGCCCACATCCCCGACGGCATTGTAGCTCAGAAGCAACAGGAGTTTAGGGACCTGCAGCAGGGGAGCAGGTCCGTAACTGAATATCTGCACGAGTTCAACAGATTGGCCAGGTACGCACCTGAAGAGGTTCGTACGGATGCGGCCAGGCAGGCTAAGTTCCTCCGGGGACTGAAGGATGAGCTGTCTCTACAGCTTATCTCCGGAGACTTCGCCAACTTCCAGAAGTTGGTGAATAAGGCTATCATGCAGGAGACCCAGCAAAATAAGGTCGACCTGAAGAAGAAGCGCATGATTGCCTTCAGGCAGAACCAGGGTATGGCCCAAAGACCCCGCTTTGCTCCACCTCCACCAGCACCACAGTACCACCCCCGACCAGTGTATCGCCCGGCGCCACCAGCTGCCAACGCCGGAGCCAGTCAACCTCGCACCGCTCCAGTCGCACCTACCGCCCCAGTCGCCCCGGCCAAGAAGCCGGAGGTCTTGAGAGACAGGCATGGCAAGCCTGTGGTATGCTTCAACTGCCGCCAAGAGGGACACTACTCCCACCAGTGCCCCCACCCCAAGAGAGCTCAAGGAGTCACCTCCAACCCCGCCGTCCGCGCCAAAGTGAACCACGTCTCCGCCGAAGAAGCCCAGGCTGCACCAGAGATTGTCATGGGTAAGTTTATGGTTCATTCATCGCATGCAGTGGTATTATTTGACACCGGAGCTACCCACTCCTTTATATCAACTGCTTTTGTGGAAAATAATGCACTGGACATAAGTGAACTACCCAGGCCAGTACTAATAGCTACCCCGGGAAAGCAAACCCTCGCTTGTTCCTTTAGTCCAAGGATATGGGTAGATATCCAAGGCACGATATTTTGGGCCGACCCCATTCTAATAGAATGTCAAGGTTTGGACCTCATTCTAGGGATGGATTGGCTAAATAAACACCAAGGTGTGATACAATGTGCCCAGAGAAAAGTAACGGTGACTAATGAAGAAGGGATTATGGTCACATTCCAGATGCCCAGCATGAAGGCCGGAAGAACAAGACTACATCAGATTACCTTGAAGGAGATACCAGTAGTCAGTGAATACTCGGATGTATTCCCTGAGGATCTACCAGGGATGCCACCTAAGAGGGACATCGAGTTCAGGATTGACTTGGTGCCCGGAACAACTCCTATTTATAAGCGACCATACCGGATGGCCGCCAATGAGTTAGCTGAGATGAAACAACAGTTGGAGGATCTTGAAAGGAAAGGTTATATCAGACCAAGCACATCACCGTGGGGTGCTCCCGTCATCTTTGTCGAGAAGAAAGAAGACAAGGCAAAGCGTATGTGTGTGGATTATCGCGCCTTGAATGAGGTAATGATCAAGAATAAGTACCCATTGCCTCGGATCGATGATCTCTTCGATCAGCTCAAAGGAGCTACGGTATTCTCGAAGATCGACCTGCGGTCTGGTTACCACCAGCTAAGAATCCGAGAGGAGGATATACCCAAGACGGCCTTCACTACCCGTTATGGATTATATGAGTGCACAGTTATGTCATTTGGATTAACCAACGCCCCTGCATTCTTCATGAATATGATGAATAAGGTATTCATGGAATATCTGGACAAGTTCATCGTGGTCTTCATAGACGACATCCTCATCTATTCCAAGGACCAGAAGGAGCACGAGACCCACCTCCGGTTAACCCTAGGAAAGTTAAGGGAACACCAATTATATGCCAAGTACAGCAAATGCAAGTTTTGGACGGCAGAAGTAAAGTTCCTTGGACACATCATCTCTGCACAAGGAATCGCAGTAGACCCTGCCACCGTAGAAGCAGTTACGGACTGGATGCCACCCACAAACGTATCTGAGATACGAAGTTTTCTGGGATTGGCCGGATATTACCGAAGATTTATCGAGAATTTTTCGAAGATAGCCAAGCCAATGACCAAGTTGTTGCAGAAAGGAGAGAAGTTTGAATGGACTCCTGAATGCGAGGAAAGTTTCCGCACCCTCAAGACCCGTTTAGTGTCTGCACCCATACTGACCCTACCGGATATCCGCAAAGACTTCCATGTCTATTGCGACGCATCTCGCCAAGGATTGGGATGTGTTCTTATGCAAGATGGAAAAGTCATCTCTTATGCCTCCAGACAGTTGAGACCCCATGAGTTGAATTATCCGACCCATGATTTGGAATTAGCCGCCGTAGTGCACGCCCTCAAGATTTGGAGGCACTATTTGGTTGGAAATCGCTGTGAGATCTTTACGGATCACAAGAGTTTGAAGTATATCTTCACACAGCCTGACCTTAATCTGAGGCAAAGACGATGGTTGGAACTAATCAAGGACTATGACTTGGGTATTCACTACCACCCAGGAAAAGCAAATGTGGTAGCTGATGCCTTAAGTCGCAAGGGATATTGCACGGCCATGATGATTCAGGAACACGCACCCTTGTTAAGTAAGGAGATGGAAAACTTAAATCTTGGATTGACCACCAGAGCATATCTAGCCACCTTGGAGACCCAACCTGTATTGTTTGAGCAGATTCGTGAAGCTCAGTCAGAGGACCCAGATATAGCTGCCATTAAGAAGAACATGAGACAAGGAAAAGCCCCCGGAATTTCAGAGGACGAGAATGGCACCATATGGTTCGGAACTCGGATATGTGTGCCGGATAAACCTGAGATAAAGACCCTTATCCTAAGAGAAGCCCATGAGACATTGTACTCCATTCACCCCGGCAGTACCAAGATGTACCAGGATCTGAAGGAACGCTATTGGTGGGTTAGCATGAAGAGAGAGATTGCCCAGTTCGTCGCCGAATGTGACACCTGCAGGAGAGTAAAAGCTGAACATCAGAGACCTGCAGGATTACTACAACCACTTAAAGTGCCAGAATGGAAGTGGGAAGAGATTGGTATGGATTTTATCACCGGTTTACCAAAGACCCAACTGGGGTATGATTCTATATGGGTGATCATTGATCGGCTTACAAAAGTAGCTCATTTCATAGCCGTCAAGACGACCTTTAGTGGCCCTAAGCTAGCAGAGCTATATATGGCCCGGATAGTATGTCTTCATGGAGTGCCCAAGAAGATAGTGTCTGACCGAGGGAGTCAGTTCACCTCTCGCTTTTGGAAGAACCTCCAAGAGGAGATGGGCACGAGATTAAATTTTAGTACCGCCTACCATCCCAGACAGATGGACAAACAGAAAGGGTAAATCAGATACTAGAGGATATGCTTCGAGCATGTGTTTTGGATTTTGGAGCCACTTGGGACAAAAGCTTGCCATATGCAGAATTTTCATACAACAATAGCTATCAAGCCAGTCTTCAGATGTCTCCTTTTGAGGCCCTATATGGACGTAAGTGCAGAACTCCTCTACTTTGGGACCAAACAGGTGAATCCCAAGTATTTGGGACCGACATTCTACGTGAAGCTGAAGAGAAAGTACGGATTATCAGAGACCGACTCAAGACAGCCCAATCTCGACAGAAGAGCTACGCAGACAATCGCCGTCGAGACTTAGCCTTTGAAGAAGGAGATCATGTCTACCTTCGGGTTACACCTCTTCGTGGGACTCAACGGTTTAACATGAGAGGAAAGTTGGCCCCTCGATATGTTGGACCATTTCTCGTTATTAGACGCCAAGGCGAAGTCGCATATCAGTTGGAATTACCACCTTCATTGGCTGGAGTGCATGACGTATTTCATGTGTCTCAACTCAAGAAGTGTCTCCGCGTCCCCACGGAGCAAGTGGATCTTCAGCAGTTGGATGTCCAAGAGGATCTGACTTATGCGGAGAAACCGGTCAAGATATTGGAAGTCAAAGAAAGAACCACCAGGAGTCGAGTCATCCGCTTCTGCAAGGTGCAGTGGAGCAATCATCCAGTAGAAGAAGCCACATGGGAAAAAGAAGATGAACTCAAAGCACAACATCCTGAGCTATTCGAAGATTGATCCGAATCTCGAGGACGAGATTCTCTGTAAGGGGGATAGGATTGTAACACCCCAAAAATTAAAAGGAATAAAATAAAAAGAAAACATTATTTCTGGATTTATTAATAAAGGAAAAATCACAAAAGAACCTAAACAAAGCCAAACAGGGAGAAATACTCAAAATCTGAACCTGAAATTTTTATGAGATGAACTAGAGCCCAAGATATAATTTTAGGAATTTTTACAAATTTTTATCAACAGTGACTCAACCCTTAATCAAATATTTGATTTTCTGGAATTATTTTAAATCGAAAATCAAATTTAAATCCTTAACGGGCCTCAACCCAGAAACTTCCCCCAGCGGCCTTTTTGGCCCAGCCCATCGCCACCCTCTCGCTGACAAGAGGGGCCCGCCTGTCGGCGCACGCCCCCCTCTCTCCTCCCGCCCGCGCCCCGCCTGGTCCCACCAGTCAGCCCCCGCCACGCCACTGACCGCTCAGACCCGCTTGTCAGGCCCTTCCTTTCCTGTTTCGCCCGCTGACAGGTGGGGGCCACCTGTCAGCTTCGTCTTCCTCGTTGGAAGGGGATCCCCCTTCCTTATCCGGCGAGATCCCCTCCCAAATCCGCCGCCGGCCGCCCGATTTCGCCCAGCCGAGCACTGGATCGTGATCCCCTCACTCCGGCGATCCCTTTCCATCCAAACCCGACGCGTTTTCGTGAATATAGAAGCCTCCCCGTACGCATGGAAGCTCGCCGGCGCAAAAATGGAACCCCTCGGATTTCCACCGGCATCCTTCCCTCTTTACGCCGGCAAACCCCCTATTTATACCCCTCCGGTCACCGCACTCACCTCACACCGCCGTAGCCCAAAGCCTTAGCCCTCCAGAGCGCTCCCTTGGCATTTTCGGGTTTCCCCTCTGCTC
This sequence comes from Zizania palustris, assembly GCA_019279435.1. Classification (NCBI taxonomy): domain Eukaryota; kingdom Viridiplantae; phylum Streptophyta; class Magnoliopsida; order Poales; family Poaceae; genus Zizania; species Zizania palustris. The sequence continues at coordinate 8,024,884 of JAAALK010000080.1, read as the reverse complement.
CACCTCCGGCGAGCGATCGCCGTCACCTCGGACCCCCGCCGCCCTAGCCACCACCACCGTCGAGTCCGTCGTCGACCGCCACGTCTCGGCATCCACCCCGTTGGTCGAGGACGCCGCCGGATCGCCGTCACCGACGAGCACCCGAGAACCCTTCTTCGTCTACCCTCGCCGCCGGCCACCGACCGTCGCCCTCCGTCGCCACCCGAGGTACCATCGTGATCTCCATCCTCTCCTCTTTCCATTTTCGCCAAGAGCTAGGCCCCTAGGCCCTCGCCGTCGCCGCCCTGGCCGCACCCGAGGTCGCCGTCGCCGGAGACGAAGGGTAAACTACCCTCGTCACCACGTGCCGTGCCGGAACTCATCCGAGCCGCACGATCCCGCACGGACGATCCAGATTAGATCCTACAGGATCTAATCTGAGCCCTCAGATCCGGTCAAACCGGTATCTTTTAATCTGGACCGTCGATCTCTATTTAAGAGTTTGACTCAATCCCGTGCGTCCACGTATACCCCTTCGTCACGTTTTAATCTGAGCCGTCCGATTTCATTTAAAACCCCCGCCTCGCATCTGGCCGCCAGATCCAGATCCAACGGCCCAGATCGCTCGGGTCCACGCGAATAGTCACGGGTTCACGGTGAACCTGGTTCACCGTGGACCAGAGACTGATTTTAGTTTAAATAAAATTCCAGAAAAATTGTTTAAACTTCAAAAATTCATATCTTGCTCATTTTAACTCCAAATTTCACCATGCAAATTTTGTTAGAACCAAAATATTATTCTCTACACATTAATACAATAAAAACAGTATGTTTCTGTTACTTAAAATATTATTAATAAATAAATGAATAAAAATCCCTTAGGGTTGAAATTAAAAATACAGAAAATAAATAGGGAAAATTCTAAAACATTAAACTTTACTGTTTTGAACAAAACCTTGAAATATTAAAAACATTACTTCACATAATAAAACCTACAAATGTGTATGTTTAATGTTGGGTGAATTTTCATCTGTTTATTGAATGTATTATTTATTTTTCCGTAACGAGAAGACTACGAGTTCGTCGAGGAGCAGGAGTTCTACCCCGAGGTTCCTCCATCCCCATTTGCTGAGCAAGGCAAGTCATCGACCACCCCTGTGGAAACAGTTGATCATTATTGAGCCCATGTTTCAATAAATTATCGCTATAACCCATAGGTTAATATTGCATTAGTTGAATATTCAAGCCTTACACTTATATTTATTAGATCCCCGTCCTTGTGTGCAAACCCAAGCCATGCTTATTGAGCCTCAACTCCTTGTCACTCTACTATAAAAATATTAGCTAGTGCCCAATGTACCGGCACAACTGCTATAGGTTAAAAAGAACGAGTCGTAGATAGCTGGATTCTGTATATGAATTTCCCTGTTATTCTCGTCTCTGGACTCTGTTGGAGTTGGCTAGGTTATAAGTATGGTGGGTTCCGGGTGCAAGCTCGGGCACTGGTTTGTCGCACCCGGGGCACTATAAGGACCGGTCTGCGGGATCTGTTGCAAAGCACTTCCGTACCAACCACAAGTCTAATGGGTAAGTCCTAACTGGAAGTATGGAATACTCCGGCTCGATGCACCATAGAGGAGGGGGCAAGGGGCTAGCCTGCGGGCGACTTGTACCGACGAGGCTCAAGGGGGGGTATGGTGGGGCTCCGATGCGTCGGGACACCATATGAAACCCATAAGAGGGTGCTATTGAGTCGGGGAGGACTATATGGAAGGTTTTGGCACGAGTTCCCGTGTGATGGGTCATCTCGTTACACTTCGGTGTAGGTGATGAGTGCGTGCCTTGTGGGTACAGTGGTACATCTCTGATCAGAGTAATTTAATCTTTTCGAAAAGCCGAGCCCACGGTCAAGGGCGGGTTGTGTAACTACTCGCAGTTAGTTTACAATTGTTTGAATGATCAAGTTATTCATGGCACGTAAGGACTGTTGAGCGAGGTGGGGCTGACTGTACCCCTCGAGTTAGAAGATGATGATACACATGCACATGTTTATTTTTCCGTGCTAATAAATTGATCACATTTAAAGCTTTACAATTATGCTGCTTCCGCAAAATTAGCCACTATCCCCCTTGTTATTATCTTGCATTATATTTGCATTCGGTGGCTTGCTGAGTACATCTGTACTCACCCCGTTGACTTACAACATCAGAGCCAGTTTACTACGAGGAGGATGAAGGTCTGGAGTAGCGACCCAGTCAAGGCGAGACTGGAAGGAGGCGTTCATCTAGGACCCTTGTTTTATTAGTTTCTCTTCATCTTTAATCACTTTTGTATTAATGCGGTCTACGAACCGTGAATGATTGCTCGTATTGTACGTGGTCGTGTGATGAACGTCTTGTTTTATTGATTTTCTATGGAATTTCAATAAAGTCCTGATTTATTAAATCGGGGCGCGACACTCTTGCCTCCACCTAGCCACTTCCTCCTGAAGCCTTGCTAACTGACTAGCTTCGGTTCTAGGAAGGTCTTCGTCTTCGTCGGAGGGTAGATCCGGGTCTTGGGAACTGACATAATCAGTCCAGAGCACCGTAAGAGGAGCTCGAGGGCCCCTGGGCACTCGACGCCCAGCAGCACCCTCGGGAATCGTTGGAATAGCTGAGGGTCCAGCTCCGTTGGTCCGAGGGGACCTTTGGAAAGGACCTGAGGCTTGGCTTTGCTTCGGAGGCATAGCTAGTAACAGAGAGGTCCGAAGACCGAAGACTTCGATTGGTCTGGGAAGGCGAGGGAAGGCCTTCGAACCGCACTAGGAAGCCCCTTACCAAAGGGTGCGCGGAATCTTGAGACTCCGAGGCTCCCTCCGTAAGTGCTCTTCGAAGTGCAGTCAGCAGTAGAGAACAAGCTTCTAGAACTTGGATCCCCACGGACGGCGCCAACTGTTGGCATAAAAGATTACGCTAACAGGTTCTCTGAGATCAAGAACAGACAAACAGTGAGTTCGTGTTTAAGAACTACCTCAAGCCTCCGAATGGATAATAGCTTAAGTAGTCCGAATATGTGTATTAGAATAGCTGAGTATTCGATCCCTATTACAGGGTAAGGAGGGGGGTATTTATAGGCAAAAACGTCTTAAGGAAAAGACCTATTTACCCCTTGATTACAACCGACTTAGTGGAAACTATTCGGTACCCTGAACAGGGTTAAAATGGTAAATCTACCCAAGGCAAGTGGATAAGCCAAACGTCCTATCAATCCTGTTGTTTGGCTCTGAAGCTTCATATCTTGCGGAGGATTCCTTCGGATCGTAGATCGAAGCACCCTTCGGCTTAACGACTCCTCCACCTTCGAACATGGGCCCATCAGCTCCGAAGCTGATAAGTCTTTTTGAACTGTTAATCTCTAAGTCCTGAAAGTGAAGCATTTTCCCCCAACACATACTGTTTACAATAACTTTGTACGACTATGTTGTTATGCTTAGCAACAAGAGTCTTAACATAGATTTGAATTAAAACTTGTATGACTTCTAAACCTTCATGTGGTCTTCTTCTCTCGTAACAAAAATGCACAAATAAGATGTTTTGGGGCCTCCACAGATAGATCAAGATGTTTTACTTCATCAAGATTACATGAGATAAAATTATAAAATAAGTCTTTGTCTGTAATTAAGAAAGTACCAGTTCCGTAGGGGGCGAGCGGCCCACGGATGTGTGCCTACGTGAGCAAGAGGCTGCCGCTCCTGCGCGAGTGGCTCGCGGCTGTGCGAGCGGGAGGCGGGCACTAGATGCACGAGCGGGAGACGGGCCCCGGCTGCGTGAGCGGGAGGTGGGCACCGGCGGCGGGGAGTGGGAGGCAGGCGCTGTCAGTGGCGATGGCATTGAGACGGAACCAGCCGCCGCATACCGATGAGAAGCAACCACGAAAGGGGAGATGTTTTTTTCTCTCTCCGGAGATAGACAGGGTTAGGGTTAATGTGGCCCGTGGAAATTTTGGCCCAGTCATCATCCAAATGGCCATTGCAGGCTGACGGGAATAAAAAACATGGGGCAAAATTTCCTCCGGATTTGGACCAAAATCCTCATCGGGATTGGGCCTCCCAAACAAAGCCTGAGGGAGATTGGAGGGGATTGTAGTATAAATCCCCTTCAATCCTCCCTCAATCCCTTTCCCAAGGCCCTAACATAAATGTGCTTTTCAGAGGCCCAACAAATGACAACCTGAAACAAAATGAATACTTGCTCAAGCAGCCCTAGACTTCCTTTGTCGACTGATAACAAATAATATTGTCTCAGTTCCAAAATATAGGTTACAAATGTTTTTAAAATAATGTTAGCTTTGTTTCAAAATATAGGATATAAATGTTTTTAGGAAAGTTAACATTTACAATATTTGATTAATAATTAAGGCAGAAACTTTTAGGATTTTATATTATGCATATTATACAGGTAGATTGATATCTAAAAGTATTCTTATAAGGTGTTGTTTTAGTGTCTTTGGCTCCCGGGGCTAAACTTTAGCCTCAATCACATGGAATCACATCGAATGTTCGGATGCTAATTAGAAGTACTCAATATGATTTAATTATAAAACTAATTGTAGAACCCTTAGGCTAATTCATAAGACGAATCTATTAAGTCTAATGAGATCATGATTTGACAATGTGGTGGTATAGTAAAAATGTGCTAATGATGGATTAATTAGGCTTAATAAATTTGTCTCGTGAATTAATCTATGGGTTTTGCAATTAGTTGTATAATTAACTCATGTTTAGTCTTTCTAATTAACATCCGAACATCTCATATGATAAGAGTAAACTTTAATCTATGGTATCAAACACTAATAATTTTTTATGATATACGTGAAAGCACGTAATGGTCAACAGTTTATATTGAAGACCGTGAAAAAACTTATATGATTTATATTTTAAAATAGAGTTACTCTTTTCAGAAAAAAAAACGAACTTTTAGGTTTGAACACGTACATTAAGGAGATGTGTAAAAAGAATGTTTGGGTAGGTGGGTGTGAGCCTGAGTGTTTTGGGTAGAGTAATGTAATGACGTTAAGGATATTATATGTATTTATATGTAAAAATATATTTTATAAATAATATACTATTTTTTAGGATAATTTTTAAACTTAAAAAGGCCATATATTAGACTTTATTATCTCTATTTATTCTGTTTCGAAAAAGATGTATTTTTTATTTATATGAGGTAGCATTTATTTGGTAAGACAAGCATGAAGTGAAAAAACGACTTATAAAATAAATCGGAGCGAGCAGTAATTAACAGTGACTCTTGTATGGACAAAACCCAGTAGGCATCTATCTACTTGTTGCCTTGTTGGACCAAATGATACTCATAATCTTCATCTGCAAAGATGCATCTTGAACCAGACTCCAATGTTGAGGAAGCTCTCGAAATCCGATCGCGGCCTGCACATAGCCGAAACACCAAACGATGGATTCCATGGTGAGAGAGAGAAAATTTGGACACGGTAGAATGGCGCAGGTAGATGAGCTGAAATCAACCATTCCGTTGGGTTCATTGCTTACTTGCTGATCTCATGTGTGTCCTCTGGGAACATCATGATCCTGATCTCGCTGCCTCTTTCTCTCAGAGCTCTCGCGTACTGAAATCACCAGAGCAGGAAGAGAGTTTATGCTGGATTTAAGCAGTTGGAAATCTGTTTAATTATTTTTTTGCAGAATTGTTAGGTTGTTTCTATCAACTATTTAAATGGACTGCTTGGAATAGCTTCTATTTTTTAGGACGAGAATCTAAGGGTGTGTTTGGCAGGACTTCAGTTCTACCTTCTTTGTCCTGTAAAACCGGAGTAAGTCAAACACTTTTGCTGAGGAGTGGCTCTCGTTGAGAGTGTTTTAAAAAAATGAACTAGAGTGGTGGAGCAAGATCTAATCAACTTCTAGTGCTCCACTCTAGCTTCAGCGTGAATTTCAGGAGCCGGAGTTCTACCAAACAAGTCTTAAAGAAGTTGGTGTTTTTCAATTTTTGATTTTATTTCTGTTGGCGTAAAAGATTACGCTAACAGGTTTCTATGGAAAAGAAAGTAACAAACGAAGTGTTTGTGAAGCAAACTGTTCTAAGCCTCCGAAAGGATAATAGCTTAGAATAGTTCGAAAGTGTGTATTGAATAACTTGTATTCGGTCCCTATTACAGGGTGAAATGGGGGGTATTTATAGGCCCAAACATTAAAGAAAAGACCTATTTACCCCTATATTACAACCGACATAGTGGAAACTATTCGGTTCCCTTAATAGGGCTAAAATGGTAAAAGACTAATCTAATGAGAAAGAAGATAAGTCTTCCATCTTAGCTGGCAGAAAAGATCTTGGAGGGCCTTAGTTCGAAGATGTACTCCGAACCAATGCCTATCTTCGTACTTCGAACTTGGTTCCGGGTATCTTCGAAGATGATCGTCTGGGAACCTTCGAATCCGCTGTCTGCCTTTATGTTGCTTCGGCAATAACCCCGAAGATGAGATATTTTCCCCCAACAGTAGCCCCTCGAATACGCTTCTCTGTTTGACCTGTAACGTTAGGAGAGCAGTATACGGAAGGAAAAGATAACCAAACATAGGGGTTATTGGTTTTTATTTTATCTCCGAAATGCATGAAGATATGAACTCCGAGTCAGTCTTAAGATAAATGTTTTTCGAACTATCTTAGAACCGACTCAAGAAGTTCGAAAGTCTTTTAGACTTAGAGAAAATAGCCGTTAAGTTTCTGTTTCCAACGAAAACTGTAGTAAGAGTTAATCTCGGGGAAAAGTAACGGCAGGAATGCGAAACGACATGGATTAACGGTAAAAAAGTGAAATCTAGGCTATAAATAGAAAGCCTAGAAGTTACCCGGTTACCTTTTCACCGCATTCTCGCAATCAAAAACTTTTTAGCCCTTTGAGTTCTTGAGCCCTAGCCTCCAATTCCTCAAAGCAATCCGGCGGTCGCGATGGTGAAGACTAAGGGATCTGCACCTCCGTCGGCTTTGGCTCGGCAGCAGGCGGCTGCAGCAGCAGCGGCGGCAACGTTGGCGGCGGCACCTTCGGTATCGGCGGTGACATCAATGGCGGCAGGAGGGAGGAATCCCCAAATCACCGATGACCAAGGTCTGTGCCCACCGTCGACAAAGTATTTGGATCAATCTTTCCAGTTGGGATCTTCTACCTGCAAAAGAGAGTCACTGGCAATCGCAGCGGGAGGAAAAATCAGTAATGGAGTTATGATTCGGAAGCTAGGCAAAGAGATGATTCCAACGCCAAGACCCGGAGAAGTAGTGGTATTCGAAGCCTTCTTCGAAGCTGGCTTGGGCCTCCCTGCAGTGGACTTCCTGGCAGAGGTATTGGATTTGTTCCATGTAACCCTCCCTCAATTATCTCCGAATGCGGTAAAAAAGGGTCTGGCCCTTGCCAGCCGTTTTCCCTGGCGGCCTCCAGCCGCTGGCCTTGTTCCCCGTAGACTGTGGAGCTCTTGGTGTAAACTTCTGTGGGGGTGCAATATTCATAACTTCAGAACGAGGGTGTTTTTGCCCTCTTCTCCGATCATGTTGCACTTCGAAGACTGGTTCCTGCGGCTGTGCCGAAGTTTTCACTTCTACTTTGACTTCTTGCAATATGGACGAAGTAGCAGCAGTCCCCCGAAGCCAACCTTCTTCTGACCTCGCATACTCCTCGAAGTATGACATCAACTGAGAGACTGAGGAGATGCTCTTCCGATGCAGTTTATCCAGAAGGCCTTGATGACTGACGCCTTCCCGAGCCGCATCAACCACTGAAGATGTGGACAGCCTCCGAATTTGCGACTTCGTATGAGCGAAGCGCTTAAAGTACTGCCTCAATGTTTCTCCGGGGAGCTGTTTCACCTGGAAAAGGCTTCCTGTTGACATAGGAGGCACGAAGGTGCCCTGAAAGTTGCTTATAAACTTCTTCTTCAGCTGCGACCATGAATTGATTGATCCTGGCTTTAAGGACCAGAACCATCTCAATGCCACTCCTTGAAGAGCCAAAGGGAAGCACTTCGCCATGGTGTCTCGAACACCTCCGCTAGCCTCAATTGCTAGGGCATAAGACCGAACGAACTCTCCGGGATCTTCATCTCCAGCATACTTACAGAGCTTCGAAGTTTTAAACTTTGGATCAAAGCGAACCTTCTGCAGCTCAGGATGCAGCGGAGACTCATTGTCGAAGGAGGCGTTCTCCGGGGCTTCGGGATAATCAAGATCGTCGTCTTCGGGCACTTCTGGGATGGTTGGGGTGGCTTGAGAGCGAAGCCTGCTCGCAGCTTCCTGTCGCCACCTTGCCACTTCAGCTTGAAGGTTGGCCATTTGACTGGTCATATCTCCAAGATTATTTTCATTTCCTCCGGAAGGATCTTCCGGGTCTTGAGAACTGATAGGATCAGTTCGAATCGGGATGGAGAGTGGAGAAGGGACTCCGGGCTGTCGGAGTATGGAAGGGGTTGGCGGAGAAGCTTCGTATGCTCGAGGGATAGAAGCCCCTTCCGGAGTTTGTGGAGGGAAAGCCGAAGACCCTCCGACTTCAACTGTGTCGAAGGGTATCTCTCCGGAGATCCGAGAGGACCTCCGAGTGGGATTGCGGGGTGCGCTCCGCTTAGGAGGCATGATGTAAAAGGTTGGTAGAGAACGAAGTTTTTCGGACTAGGTTCCCCACGGACGGCGCCAACTGTTGGTGTCAAAGATTACGCTAACAGGTTTCTATGGAAAAGAAACTAACAAACGAAGTGTTTGTGAAGCAAACTGTTCTAAGCCTCCGAAAGGATAATAACTTAGAATAGTTCGAAAGTGTGTATTGAATAACTTGTATTCGGTCCCTATTACAGGGTGAAATGGGGGGTATTTATAGGCCCAAACATTAAGGAAAAGACCTATTTACCCCTATATTACAACCGACATAGTGGAAACTATTCGGTTCCCTTAATAGGGCTAAAATGGTAAAAGACTAATCTAATGAGAAAGAAGATAAGTCTTTCATCTTAGCTGGCAGAAAAGATCTTGGAGGGCCTTAGTTCGAAGATGTACTCCGAACCAATGCCTATCTTCGTACTTCGAACTTGGTTCCGGGTATCTTCGAAGATGATCGTCTGGGAACCTTCGAATCCGCTGTCTGCCTTTATGTTGCTTCGGCAATAACCCCGAAGATGAGATATTTTCCCTCAACAATTTCATTTCTAGATTCTACCACTAATTCATACAATTTGGATTCGGAATCTAAATTGTTTAGGATAGTGCATACAACTATCATAAGTTGTCCTAAACAAACCCAAAATATAAAGGAAAAATTACTTACATACTATTATAATTTTTAAGAATTGTCTATATGTCATTGTCAATAACTGTGGCGGTCCTCATCTGTCAGTGACACATCGATGACATATTGACAAACCGTAAAAATTGTAATGACACAGAAAAAATTAACCCAAATATGAAACTACTGAAGTTACCTGTAGGCCATTAGAAATGGGTACTCGAAGATCTGCTCCTCCTAGAAGCATAAGCAGGGGCGCTTTGACCTGTGGGAAATCAGCAAAATTCAGCAAACCATCCAGCAAGCAGCAATACAATGCTACTCTGCCGTTCTAAGATCCTTTTCTAGTAGCTAATTACTTTGGCTGCTTCAATTCGTCAGATTTTTTGGAACAATGAACAGATCAGTGAGAACAAAAACGCGCCTTTGAAATGTGGGCTATTGGCGATTTCTGATGGAAGAGGCGAAGATGATCAGGTGAAGGGGATTCAGAGGCATATTGGCTCTCTTCAGTTCCACAGGCCACTGAGTAGCACCAATCCGGGATGTCAGTGGTGCCAATCATTAGTGACAGGTTGCACACAGGATTACGAGCTGCTGCAACCATAAATCTGTCTGGACACTGCAACAAAATTATAGCAAATTACAAGCTGATCAAGAAACATACATAGTTTCTGTCAAGATTTTGCTTTCTGTTCCCTCCCTTTGACAGGCTGAGAAATGCCAGGATGCTAACCTGACCAATCAGATGAGTTGTCAAGAACCCACCATGTGAAATTCCAACTACAGCCACTTTAGATGCATCTATTAGTCCTTCCTTGATGACATGATCAAGAGCTGCAAGGCAGTCTTGGACATCCTGTTCGACACATATCGGAAATCAGGTTGGTTCATGAGGGACAAAGATGGAGAGTTCAGATAAATTGCATACCTGAGACCCTACTTTTCCAGGAAGTGACTGCAAAGCCTCCTCTCCGAAACCGGGCGTACCGCTTTTTTTTCAGATGATAGTGAGATTATGTCATATGAAACACTGATCAGAACTGTAGAAAATATTCGACAAACTTACCGATAATTTACAATAAGCAGATTAAATCCAAGTGATGCAAGAAATGCCGATCTTTTTGAATAGTTTGATACAGATATTGAGTGTGGACCACCATGAAGGATCAAAATAGTTGGTTTGTGTGAACTATCCTTGCAGGACACAAAGATGGCCTCAAATGGAAGCTTACCACCTGCAGGATATGAAAAACATTAGCTCGTAAATTATGATAAACCACATACAATAGCCTAGGATATTTGTGCCCATGAATTATACCATCAGAGAGGTCATCACAGGGGTTAATGACTGGAACTTTTAGTATGCTGAATTTGTGATGTGATAACAAATCCTTTACCTGCAGCAGATGGTAATGTGAGAAAATGATTTAGTAAATCACATTGCTCAATGCATCAAATAACACATGATTTGGTAAATCACATTGTTCAACGCATCAAAGAATATACTGTCAAATACTTCATATTTTACACCTGCTAACCTTATTGCTGGCTGTAATCAATGGATTGTTAACTTCATCCCAGATCCATTTGCATGTCTGATCCTTCGATGACACTAGACGGCCATACTTAATTTGAGGTGGGTCGATGGGACTGCTTGACACTGGAAACCATACAAAAAGAAAATAGAACATGACACTCAAAATAAGAAAAATTGATGCATAAGTTTACTGCTTATCTGCACCTAGAATTACCAGCAAGAACGTTGTGGCCATCTACTGCAAGGGCACTCCATGAGTACTCTGAATTTTCTGGACTAATTCTTGTTACTTTCCCACTGCAGAAGGAAATAGCATATGATAGTGGTGTGATTTTAGGGTTCTAGAACAGGCATGTGTGAGCATCCTTGTATTGTATGTCACCTTAAAACATCAATTGATAATATCACTTCAGTGCTTCTCCAAGCAGATGTTAATATCACTGTACATTGGTCAGAAAACCAAGGATCTGATAGCATGGATGAACAATACAGACCAGGGAAACAGTCATCTTGGGGGCACATTACAATAGGAACCTGGTAGAATTCAAAAGTAAAATGAATTGATTGCATAAAATTGGAAAGTTACTAATCAAGATAAATATAAGGTCATACCACATCAGTGACATTAAGGTGTTGATCAGTTTTCCAGTCAGGAAGCCAGTTGATCTTATGCAGTGAATCTGTCGCGTTATGCGCTCCACTGTCTACAGCACGGTTTGAAGATAGAAACACCAGAAATTTTCCATCCTTACTGTTGATGATAATATGATCTATTCAGTGAATCATTTTTCTAGGCAAGGTTCAAAATCCTTCAAGAATATGCACCAATTCTAATGCAGGCATACCTGAACCGTGGATAGAAAGCACTGCTCATGCCTGGAGTTAAGTTGATTGCTAGTGAAGCAGAATCTGATTTAGCATCACTGGAAAAATGGCCAATGAACACTGTCATTGAGAGCTTTGTGTTCTCTTGTTTTCAACAAAGTAGTGATAAAGTAGAATCTATAAAATTTAGAGAGTTGCAACATGAATTTCAATATGGAAGCTCAGTTGCTCACCCAACTGGTGCATTGTCAACATCTGATTCTTCAGAAGGGCAAAGAGTTGCATATAGAGAACATGGCCTATTAGAGCAATACTTGATGCCTAGTTTTCTGGCAGAGTTTTGAAACCCATTGTGCTCTGACCATCCAACAAAAACCAGATGCTTCTGTCTTCCACATGAAGTTGGAGGAGCCCACACCACTTGACCAACACTCAACGACCTTCCAATGCCTTTGGCAGCTCGAACTTCTCCACTGAATGCACCAAATACAACAATTCAAGTTAGGCTTGATTAGTAGGTCACTAAAATTATGTGTTCATTAGAAGATGCTCAGAGACCTAGCAATGTCAAGGACAAACAATGAAGGCCTCCCTTTTCTGGAGTAAGTTTCACCCCAGTCCTCTTCCCAGTCACCTTGTCCTTTCCAGTTATTACAGCCTTTCACAGAAGAAACTTCTTTTCTGCATCCAGCATCATGATCAAAGGTTGGTTTTGGTTCAGGTGAGTTTTCTGCGATATACGCTATGAAGGTCTCTTCTTGGTTCCAGGAAATCCCATGAAACCTGTGCCAATGAAAATAGTATTTTGATCAAGCAGACATATTGAACAGATAGGTGTGACTTGACTGAAAAATGCAGCCACATTATGCTGTACTTTTACCACTCATCAGTATAAAGTGGACCATGAACAGACTGATTTACATGTATCTCTTTCTCCACATGTGATTGATCAACAATTTCAAGCTTTGTAGGAGAATCTTTCTCTCCATTCCGCACCACAAGAAGCTTTGATCCCGACGGGGATGGTGCGACAACCGACACTCCATTCATTTCAATGGGGAAAGGAGACCATTGAAAGTCCAGAGTGTTAGTATCATTTCTCATAACATGAGAAAACAAAACATATTTTCTCTTGTTGTTCTCCAGTAGGTTTGTTTGGCTAATGGAGTACATTGCTGTGGATATGTCCTCTACAATAATGATGCAAGGGTTGTTTTAGGCAACTTTGATATAGATTTCAGGGAAATACTAAATGATGAGTGTGAATGAGGTATACACAAAAATCAGCCTTACTGTTGTTGGTCTTGAAAACCCAAGCACTGTCAATGCTAGGAATATTGGTGAATTCTTGCAGTAGCTTCGACTGCGAAGCGTATTCTTCAGATGCCAGTGCATCCATTCCCAGTGGATTGTCTTTCTTCAAAGAGGATTCAATCACTTGTATGGTTGATAGGAAGGGCACAATCTACTGGCTAAGCTAAATCTGCATTTTTCACATAGTTATTATGGTGAGAAAGCTGAAGAGGAGCTCAAGAAGATAATATGTTAATCAAGCTGCAGAATAGTCGAGTATGTTTCGTTTTCGGTTCCACTGACAAGATGAAAACTGAGAATCATGGCTTCAACTTCATGATGTATTGTATATGTTTCAATGCCAAAAGTGCCTTTAGGGCTTAGGCTAGAGCTCACCACTCAATCAATATCATCTAAACTCTTTCATAATTCCAATTACATTTTCCCATGAAACTTTGAGGCATTTGACTCTGATCTCATACAATTTAATGTAGTTTCAGAGACGAGCAAGTGTTTCACTTGCACTTCACAAATTCCATTAACAACCCAAGAACAGCAGTCTCAGTTGTTCTTCTTGCAATCCATTGACAAATTTGGCATTGTCAACGCAGCAATCCAAGAAAAGCTAAACCATCTAGACAGAAAGACACATGCATCCCTACCTCAAGACTCTGAATAAAATGGAGACCAAACTCTCTGAATTTCATCTACAACAAGAGTATATAAAACATTACTAAATCTTGGACTCGTTCTACTTCTTTTTGAGCAATTGGACTAGCTCTACTCACTAGACCAGATTGATCACAACAAACAAGAGGACCAGACTGAGTGCAGCTGGAAACAACTCGGGAGCAACAAAATCCAGCAAGTTCAAAGACTCAAAACACTAAAATCAAAGAAGCATTAATCTTAGCAGCCTTTCAGGGAGATAAACCAAAGAAGAGTAATTACATATATTTCCTGGTCTTGCAGTGAAGTGAAAATGGCAAGTCCAAGACCGCAATTGAGCTCTAGAACATCATCAGCACATCAGCAACGATCCCTCTCGTGCTATGAACTGAGAAACAACCTAGCAGCAAACATTTGGTGAGGGTGAGATGACAACAAATCTTGTCTCCTTTTTGTGTCAGCTTGGGTGATAAGGTCTTCAAGAATGAGCCCAAAACAACGAAAGGGGATCTAAAAGTTCATAGTGACCGCACATACCAACACGGACAATGAGACAAACAGAACCCAACAATAAGGTCATGAGGTCGCGTCATACCTGCATCCATCGCTCATGAAGAAAGCATCGAATGATTGCTCAAAAAGGAGGATAAAAGAACGCATCAAACAGCACGAGACGCCTTTTCTACACTTTATTCTGCCTTTTCTATTTATCTGAGTAAAACCGTTTAAAGTAACAAGGCACTTTGGTCATGTATTTCGTACTGTATTTTGATAAATAGATAGATCCATCAAGAAGGTAACTTTAAGGAATCTTGATGCAAACTGTGGTATCACCTCAGAAATTTATGTAGAGAGAAGCAGAAATTACAGTTACACTGATCTTTCAGCATTTCCACGTTGCTAAATAGATCACAGCTATTCGGATATTCGGATGCTAATTAGAAGGATTAAAAATAAGCTAATTATATAACTAATTCGTAAGACGAATCTATTAAGTCTAATTAATCCACAATTAGTACATTTTTACTGTAGCACCACATTTTCAAATTATAAAATAATTAGATTTAATAGATTTGTCTTGCAAATTAGTTTAAGGATTCTATGATTAATTTATAATTAATTAATATTTAGTTCTTCTAATTAGCATCCGAAACATCCGATGTGACAAGGAAATTTATAGCCAAACAACCCCTTAATAAAAGGTAAGAATCTAGATAGTTAGAAAGAATTCAATGATTCTAGAAGTTTGTTTTTCTTAAAAAAAAATAAAAGATATCAAAAGGAACTCCCAACAGGTTACAAGAAAACTCTAGAAGATATTTAGGTCATATACAAGGATGATAAATGGAAAAAAGGGGAGCAAAGCCCATGCAGTTTTTATGCACTACGAGTGTATTTCTATATTAAATTTGTAGACTATTATAAAACACAGTTGTTATACTAGTTGTATTCATTCATATTTATATATGGCATTAATTATATTATAGACAGCAATTGTCTGTAACATTCAACATGCCCATATCATCAAAATGTGAATTAGGACTACGTAAATAAAAAGCATGAATATTCTGGCATCACAAGTTTGTAGTCCATACTAGCAGGGGGAGATGTTTAACCAAATGCATTTACATTTTCAAGAATTATCCCAGTACAGCAACACACAAAAAAGAAACAATGTATCAGAGTTGCCAACAGAACAAAGTTTCCTTGGGTTGCTTTGACCCAGAATACAAGCATTTATTAAGCACAATAGAATGTGGTAATAGAGGCCTATTGTTCATTGTTCAGGTGCTTCTTGAACCAAACACCTATGTTGAGGAAGCTTTCGAAATCAGACTGCGGCCTGCGCAGAGGGAGAGGGAGCCAAGGTTGATTTTGTCAAATGTCAGTATGCCACATCATTGTTGGTGATCACAGGGGTAAACAAAATTAAAACTGAAAGTTACTAACTTATCAAGTCCATGGATATCTTCTGGAAATACAATAATTTTGGTCTCAACTCCCCTCTCCTTCAAGGCCCTTGCATACTGAAAATGTTGCAAGTATGGTTAAGCATAAAACAAGGCATGAAAAAACAGAAAATAAGTTAAATGCGGCATGTATAGTCGAACAGTATGGACCATACGCCGTCATTAATTGTTTTCAGGAAATATGATCTGAACTTGTCTGCGCAAACAATATCATGAATGCTACTAGTAACTATTCAAAAAGTTTTTATCCTTAAAAACTGAAATAGACCTCTAATAGGCACTATGGAGGAGCAAAAATGCACAAGGTTTTACCTGTAGACCATTGGAAACAGGGACTCTGAGATCTTGAGCTCCGAGGAGAAAGAGTGTTGGCGTGAGCACCTGCAGATTCGCTAAAACAGTCAAGCAAAGATTACTCATAAAGTCCTCACAGAGCATATCTGCATGTTATCTGCATGCATGAACCACACTCTTCTTTTTCTCAAGCACATATTTTGTAAACTGGTCCATTATCCAGAATCCACGAATGTACCTTCGAAATATGTGATATTGGTGATTTCTGATGAAATTGACAAAGAACATCAACTGGAGGAGACTCTGAGAAGTAGTTTTTCCCTTCTTTACCATAAATCTCCACAAAACACCAATCAGGTATGTCGGTTGTACCAACCATCAATGATAGATTACATACTGGATTTCGAGCAGCTGCTGCAGCAAAAGTGCCTGGAGCCTGCAGTCCATGAAACATGTACAGGTCAACAGAAACCAAGAAAACCTGATAAATAGAAGAATTTGTGTGAATATATAAACCTGTGCACCATGACCTCTTTAAGTCCTGTAATCTGAATAGTACAAGAAAATTATGGACCTAGTGCCCAGAGGATTTGTGTGCCTATATAAACCTGATAAATAGAAGAATTTCTGTGCCTAAATAAACCTGTGCACACCATGACCTCTTTAAGTCCTGTAATCTGAATAGTACCAGAAAATCATATAGATCTAGTTCCCAGAGGATCTGTCTAAAATCAAAATTCAACTAGTGGATATATCAACAAATGAAAATATCACTTGCGAAAATCTCATGCAAACTTAATCGTGAAAAAGAAATTGCATCACCGCAACAATTCATTGTAGCCTCAAAGAAAGCACATGTTGACCACTAACTCTTGTCACTTGTCAGAATATTTTTCTGGGACACTGGTCTGATCTAAAGCATTGCAATAAAATGTATGACCTATGTAGTGAATATGACTTGACATCATATTTTTAACATTTTTTAGCTCTGCACTTCTACTGATTACTGAAATCCAATTATGCAAGTTATAACCTGTGAGCCTGTAAATTGTGGCAATCTAAGTTCATTGAGCATAACTTAGTACATCCTGTTTGCTAGTTCTATTAACCTCACTTCTCTCTTTTACAAATTACAATCTCCCTCCCAAAACTATAAGCTTACAACACATTTCTCAAATATAGGAGTTTCATTAGAACAAAACACATCAGTTAAAGACAATGTTCACAATTATGTCCAAAGGAGTACATATAGTGGAATGTGTATCGCAATAGAATAGTGCAAGGGTACCTGTGATAATGACTAATTGACTATAAAGGTAATGTGCATGCCTAAATTGAATACAAACTGCGATTGTAATAAATGATTACATAGACAAAGAATTCAGAAGAACAAAGGCAATCAAAGAACCTGGCCGATCAAATGAGTTGTCAGGAAACCACCATGTGATCCTCCAACTACAGCTACTCTAGAAGCATCGATTAATCCTTTCTTTATAACATAGTCCAAAGCCATCAATACATCACTCACATCCTGTTCATGATTATTAAACAAATGCCATGTAATGACACAGTTCATATTAAATATATGGCGCCTTTTGCGAATATCTCAGAACATGGAAATAAATCGATGACAGCACACCTGAGAACCAATATGGCCAGGCAGAGATTGTAGTGCTTCTTCACCAAAGCCTAGGGAACCTCTATGCAACAGAACAGTGTATATTCATGTTAGTGTTTAACATAATATGTATCCAAAGCAGAATTCAAAAAAAGCAAGAATAAGTTAATCTAGTTTAACATAAAAACAACTCTCAAGAATAAAATTCAAGCTCACCTATAGTTTACAACAAGAAGGTTATATCCCTGTGAAAAAAGAAATGCCAATGATTTTGAATAGCTTGATGGATAAACACTATGTGGTCCACCATGAAGAACAACAATTGTTGGTCTTGTTGCAGAATCCTTCCAGGACACAAAAATAGCCTCAATAGGCAGCTTAGCTCCTGATTCGATTCAATAAGTACAAAAAACATTGAGGGGGGAGAGGGTCGATTACCTCTACATAAATACTTAATGCAATAGTAGCACTAGAGTTCTTATAAAGTAAATTTCAAAAAAAGAAGTGCAACTAAAGCCTGAAGATGAGCATGTGTCCTTAAAGCATAGTTGTTACTGTTAAGGCCCATATATCACCTATATATACACATTCACCTTAATAGTGTGATTATATTCTAATCTCAGGTTAGTCACATGGTATCAGAGCCTAGGGTTAGGGTTAGAGATCCCTAATCCTGATCCGTTTTTTCCATCGCGGCCTATCCCCTGCAGTTCCCCGCCTGCGGCCTGTCCCCACAGTCTATCCCCGTCGTGTGGCCCATCCCCGCCGTTCGCTGCCCGTTGCGGCTCATCCTCGTTTGTCGTTTGTCGTCATAGCATGAGCTTACAAAGCATATTGGTGTTGATGCTTCTTTTACTCAGTCTCATTGTCATCAGAAAACAATTACTCTTCAGTATGTGCCATCCGAATTGTAAGTTGCAGATTTCATCACTAAAGCATAGACTCAAGAGTAGCATCGGCTTCATTTGTTCAAACTCAACACTTCAGATCCGCCTTGAGTTTGAGGGAGTGTTAAGGTCCATATATCACCTATATATATACATCCACCTTAATGGTGTGATTATGTTCTAATCTCAAGTTAGTCACAGTTACAGCGACGCGGCGAAGCATGACGACCTACCACCTTCACAACTTTATAGCGCTTATGGCGTGCAGCATGACGTCGCCATAGACACATCGACGTGGCGAACACTATAGAAAATAGCTTATAGGATTTAGAAAGATATATCAATGTATAAGTAGTAATTTGCAAATAACAATAGAAACATATCATGATAAAATAGCAATACAATATCAAGTTGTAATACTATCACTTTAGATACTTTATAAGATAAAAATATATAATTAAAATTGCAATGACACATTTAAAATTATATCTAATATTATATTTAAATTTCAGTTAATATCTATTTATATAAATCTGATCAAACAGTCTATTTAAAACATAGCTCATTTAAAGCCCATTAGTATTTTTCATTTATTGACCCTAACTTCTCTCCCACTCCCCTCTCTCTCAACTTACTCTTCCAGCAGTCGCACCCCTCTTCCCCTCCTCTTCTCTCCCCCCTATTTTGCACTGGCACGCCCAGCCTGACCGTGTGTCGCACGCACCTGGTTGTGCCACGCTGCGACTAGCCCCACCATGCTTCTCCGCGCCTGACCCCACCGCTCTGCATCGAATCTGGCCTCTTTCCGACCCTCTACGTGCCCGACTGCCCGCCACAGATCGTCCATGTTGTGGCATTGTATGCCAAATAATAGAATCACACCACAGCGATATGGCAACAATATATCGTAGCCATAAAAACTATGCCTTAAAGTCTTAAAGATGTGGATAACCTAGAAGAGTGTGCTATCATGAGCTTCGAGAACTTTTCTTAGATAATGCATTTTAGTGTTGCCTTGAGTCAATGCAACATGGTTAGACTGTGTCACAGTTCACAATATACCAGCCTACAAGATAGTATTATATCAAGAATGCAGTGGTCAAAAGACAGATACCAAGAGTAACAATTTCAAGAAAGGTCAGTACGAGAATTTAATTATAACTTTTGTAATTTACAAATAATAGGAGCATTGAGTTGTGCACATACCATCAGTAAGTTTGTCAGAAGCATTGCTAATTGGGATTTTGTCAGAAGCATTGCTAATTGGGATTTTGAGTATACTGAAATTGTGCTCTGCTAATATGGAATCGATCTGCCAAACATACAGCACAGAAATGATTACTTCACTATCAAAGTTTGTCAGAGTTTTTTAGGGAAAATATACAGGCAATGTACCACTTTAGTTAAACCTTATCAGATAGCTTCAAAAAAGGAGTTGAAATTTCCTGCCACTTCCACTGGCATAATTTTCCAGTCTGAGAAACCTCAAAACCATAGTATATTTGAGGGGTTGTAATAAGGCTGCTTGAAACTGGAAAAGGTGGGGAAGGCACGTGAACATGGAATCTTATTTGAATGAACTACAGAAATCAACTGTAAGTCCTGTGGGAATATAGGACTACCTGCAAGAATGTTATCCTTGTCTAGTGCAAGAACATTCCATGAATAATCTGAATCCTGAGGACTGATTCTCAAAACTTCACAGCTGAGGAGAAAATAAGTGGTTTCAAAAATAAATAAACCATGTAGCCATGTCAGTCTACCTGATGGATAAAATACTTGAAAATTACCTCACAACATTTACAGAGATTATTACTTCCCTACTTCCCCAAACAGAAGATAAAATCATAGTCTGCCCATCAGAAAGCCACGGATTCCTATGTATGCCAAAGCAATACAGACCAGGGAAACAACCATCCTGAGGACACATCACAACAGGCACCTACAAGGCCAGAAAAACAACCATCCTGAGGACACATCACAATACAATATTAAGCATGTGATATCGGATGCAACATTGCTTCCAAAAGAACCTATAAGAAGAAACACACCATTTAAGCTTTACCATCTGAACTTTGTTCTTTTAACTGAAATTGAATTTAGATACTTCAATAGTTCAGAAATGAATCTCCACTTAGTAATCCACAAACACAAATATTTAATCAAGTATTGTCAACTGGCAAGTGATATGCTCAACTAAAAATTATGGGTACCTTTCTTTAATGTTCAAAGCCATGGCTTTGAAGCTGTATATAAAAGCCAGCCATCTAAACAGAATAACAGATTAAAAATTCAGTAAGGAAAGGAAAGACATCCGCATACCACATCAGTGACACCAAGGCCCTCCAGATTTCCCTCTGCAGGCCAATTAATCTTATGCATTGAATTTGTCGCATTATGTGCTCCACTATCTACAGCACTCTTTGCTGAGACAAACACAAGATATTTTCCATCCGGGCTGTACAATAAAGAACTCATATTATTTTTGCATTACAGCATATTGTTCAAATTCATCTTCATGCATCAGTGACACATAAGTTCATAACCTAGAAATGAAAATTTTGAATGTATAGATGTATAGTGAAAGTTTTGTGTTAGTGATGCAGTAAGATTCATATCTACTGAGTACATGATGAAGAAGCCTACTCATCAGCCAAAAAAAGTTATACCTTCCAAATTGTGCTGCACTTGAATTATGGTTTTTACATAAATGCCAATTAAAATACAAATATACAATTGACAATATGTATGAACAATCAATTGTCGTGTCTAAAACTCTAAGGAGGAACTTTGGTTTTTATCATTCTAACCATGGGAGAAAAATGACGGCTAACAATTCTAATGCAAATGAAGATACATAATTAAAGAAATACTGGTAGAATGTGTAGCTCATATTTCTTCCAATATAACAGACTAACAGTTGAGATGTATGGCCTAAACTCAAAAACAGTATTGAGCAAAGAAAACTGCATGTTATCCTACCTGAATCGTGGGAAAAATGCACTGCTCAATTCTGATGTTAACTTGATTATAGATGTGGCTTCACCCTTACTGATACTGTAAAAAAATATAGAGAAATAGCATCAAAAAATAAAACACATGATGCATATCATATATTTAGCATTTGTCTCCTCAGGACTAGGATCAATGAAGAAAAAGGGTGAAAACATATATAGCAGATTAATTCATGGATATTAAAAGGTATGGTACTACAATTACTCTCAGACAAGTATTTACACTATCGCACAATTACTATAAAATCATTAAATAGTGACATTAAGACACTCAATATGTAAGAATAGGTATATTACATGCATAGTCAAAATAAAATTGGATAAAAAATGTCATCAAGGACAGATGTTCTTACTTAATTAATGGTTTGTCAGCTTCTTCCATAAAAGGATCAGGAACAGCATACAGAGCACAAGGTCTGTTATAGCAGTATTTAATACCAAGTTTCCTTGGTGTCTTTTGGAAACCATTATCAGATGACCATGCCACAAAACCAAGCTATATAACGATG
This sequence comes from Zizania palustris, assembly GCA_019279435.1. NCBI lineage: Eukaryota > Viridiplantae > Streptophyta > Magnoliopsida > Poales > Poaceae > Zizania > Zizania palustris. Next base: position 8,003,010 of record JAAALK010000080.1, on the reverse strand, counting down.
ATGGAGTCCAAACCACTTGGCCAACACTTAATGATCTAGGTATGCCCTTCACAGCTCGTGCTTCACCACTGCAAAGACACGTATTATTCCTCACAAAATCGCAATGTTTTGTAAGCTCTTTTGGATTCAATCTTTACAGCAACCAGAAACATACCTTAAAATGTTAACAACAAATAATGCAGGTATCCTTTTCTTGGAATATGTTTCTCCCCATGTCTCTTCCCAGTCCCCTTTTCCCTTCCAGCTCTTGCAGTCTTTTTCAGATGAGCCAGCCTTCTTATATCCTGAATCATTGAACTCTGGCTTTGGTTGTGGAGGCTCCTCAGCAACATAAGCTACACATGTCTCTTCTTGATTCCATGATATCCCTTCAAACCTGCATTAAAAACCATGCAGTACAAACAGTGGTATAAAATAGAGTAGTCTTTCATTCCCTAATTCCCTTCCCCTCTCCCCAAAAAATAAAATAACTCTCACCTAAAACGAAGAAACTTTAAAAAAACACGGAATTTACCATTCATCAACATAGAGTGATCCATGAACAGATTGTGCAACGTGTATCTCGTTCTCCAACTGACAGGGACCCCAAATCTCTAGTTTTGTAGGGGAATCATCCTCAGAATTCTTTACTAACAAAAGCTTTTGCCCAGATGGCGATGGAATTACTGCTGACACTCCATCCATTTCAATTGGGAAGGGGGACCACTGGAAATCCACAGAATTTGAGGCATTTTTTGAGATGTGGGAATTTAAAATGAATTTCCGCCTTTTGTTGGCCAAAAGATCTGTTTGACCCACAGAAACCATAGCCCTGGATGTGTTTTCTGCAGAACAAAAGGAAGAGTAAGAAAACTCAGCTTCAGCAAAACCATATAGCAACAACAGCACATACCATTCTTGGAATTGAAGATCCAAGCCTTGCCGACAGTGGGAATTTTAACAAATTCTTGCAGCAACTTGGACTGGGAAGCATATTCATCCATCACGGAGACATCTGTCTCCAAAGGCAATCCTTTCTTGGTGGCTGCTTCTGAGGATGGTGTGGTGGCCATAGCTGTTGGGTGCGATGATATTTTACTAATGCTGTCATATGCAGTCAATGAGATCCAATCAGCATTGCCAAGATGATGAAACTGACTAGGAAATTAAGTCAATAAAAGAGTTTTCGAAAGATATCTAGATGAGGCAAGCCCGGAACTTCAAGTGCAGCACTCTTTACTATACTAGGTCCTTATCAAACAAATAAAAGCCATTCCAACCATATTCTATCATGCATCATTACAGCTGATTTCCAAGATTATTTATCTGCCTTGTCCACATCATGTAGCGCTTGTATTTGTTTACAAATGAGTTCATTGTCTTAGAAACACCAAAACTTCGGCCTCTTGCAATCATGCAAGCAATTCTTTTGAACCTAAGAAAGCAACCGCAGAACTGAGGCTAATAGAGGACTGAATAAAACTGACACTACATGAATACAAGAAATAACTCGCAGAAGTGGACCTCAGTAATTATCTACAGCAACCTCCGATTAAACGTGCGTAAATTACATCCGTACCTAGCTAGCGATTCATACTATTATTACTCAGTCTCTGATTTCTCCCATCACCACTCGGAATCAAACAGAGCCCACTATAATTTCACAATTTCACACCGCGCCGGCCATTGCAATTTGACAGAATCAAGTGCATTAAAGCCTTAAAGGAAGAAACATAAACAGACAGCAATCCAAGAACACGCCCGACCTGTCCTACTCGGGAAATCCCCCAAAAAGGACAGTTCTTCGACTTCAAGAGCGCTCACCTGTGCTGCAGGGAGTATCCACTGGCCGGAGCACGAGCGCGCGAAGACGACGCCGCCGAGAGGAACAAACTCGCGCCGGCGATGGAAGAGTGGAACTGTGGAAGTGGAATCGCGAGAAGAAGTGAAACCTGTGGCTGAAAGCCTGAAACCACCATCGGTTGGATTCTTGTTTATGGGCTTTTGGGCCTCTGCTTTATTACTTATCCATTCAGCCCCTAGACTTATCTGAAAATCACATCCTGCCTTATATGAAAGCTGGTAATATTACATCACGAAGATGGCTTGTTTGTACTACAGTGTTCACGCATTTGCCAAACTCTGAGGTGATGTTTAGTTACATGGATAACCGGATGGATGAGATGTGATGGAACGGTATAATCATATCATACTTATCTTAGAGTTTGGTTATAAGATGAATGGGACCGGATCATTCTAGAAGTGGAATATCGTCCTCTACAAATGAGCATATGGGGACATCCCACTTTGCTCTTGTGTCTAGTTCCATTGAGACATATAGGGACAGTCCGAGTAGAGTGGTGTGAGGTTGGACACGTTGACATCAGAATGAGAGCGAGACTGGAAGCTGATGTTGAGGGCACCCACAACACGGAGAGGCACCTAGAGCTGAGTTGTGTGAGGACGGAGGTGCTAACGTCGGGGCGAGATGAGGTTGGGGGCCAGACGTTGAGGGTGTCTGTGGTGTGGAGGGGCAATCGAAACGGCCAGGTTTAGGTTGAGGCTGAGCGAGGACGAAGGCCGTTGAAGGATGGAGTGGGAAGGAGAAGGGTTGTGGCATGATAGGAGATGATGAGAGGCTAGAGGCAGGAGACGACTAGAGGACGAGGTTGACCGGATCGCAAAGGCGAGCTCTAGGACAGCGGAGATTAGGGAAGAAGGTCATTGAAGAAAAAAAAGTAACATAGGATGACAGTGGGCCACACTTGTTACTGTTGCTAATAGTGTTATAGTTAGCATCCATCTATCTCTCAATCCCTAACAACAAATAAGAAAATTAGAATGGATTTATCTCGTTCAACCGGATATAAAATGGAACCATCTTTATCACATCTTGTCTTAGGACGAAACACCTGAATAGGTGAGAGACAAGATGACATCATGAAGCTATGGCTTGCGCAATATTCATAGTCATAGCAATTAAGAAATAAATCATTCGAATTGATCAGAATCCCGAATAAATCAATTGTAGTGAATCAAAGCTCATTAAAAAATACTAAGCATTTGTGTTAGTTTACTAGGCCCATATATGGTCACATGGTACACAAGTGCCTAAGGATGGCTTTGACTACAACTATAACAAGGATAGAGCAAAATTTAAATTTTAGAACATATTTTTAAATATTACATTTGTTATTAGGGTTTCCCGTCATTTATTTTGACAGTTTTATCTTTATGACTATTATAAATATAAAGAGTTAGGTAAGGGTATTAAAATAATAAAACTTAGTGGTAGATACGGAGAAAAAATATTTTGTTTGACAAAGTTGGAAATATAAAAGGTTAATGGCTTCTATGCCACCGTTATTTTCCCAACCGCCAAAAATACCATTATTATTCGTCTAATAGCATATAAGTCATTATAATTTTCTGATCGATTCCCATATGCCATTAGGCCCACCTGCAGGGTGTCTGATTTTTGGTATTGCCCATATTGCCCTTAAAGGGGTGGGCAGTCGGTTTCATCGGTTTGGTTTTTTCGGTTTTTAAAAAATTCGGTTTTCAGAAATCAAAAACCGAACTGCTTAATAGATTTACTAAAACCGAACCGAAAAAACCGAACAAATCGGTTCGGTTTTTCGGTTTTTTCGGTTAACCGAATTTGAGCCGTGACTATGCCATGGGCCACTAGTGAAGCGAACAGTCATGAGGGCAGGTGTTGGCTGCCAGGCCGTGGATGTGGGGAGACGTAGAAAATGTGGCCTTATGGGCTTGAACAACCGGCCATTGGCCATGGCACACTTCAAAAATCAGAAATCAAAGCAAACCAACTAGCTAGCACCGTATAAATTTTGTTCGGTTCGGTAATACGGTTTTCTCAGTTTTTCAAAGACAAAAACCGAACCGAACCCCGAAGACCGAACTTTTTCAAAATAAAAATCGAATTTTTTTAAAAAAACGAAATGAGCTGTTTTTTGGTTCGGTTCGGTTTTCGGTTTTCGGTGTTTTTTCCCACCCCTACCTTCTTCTTCCCTCAGCCATCCCTGTGAGCTCCGGTCATCGCTGCATCCCCGTCTGCAACACCCACCGGTGGCATCAACTCTCCCGGTGCTGACCAAGTCCGCGAGCGAGGAGCTGCGCGCTGCTGTGGACAGGAGCAGGGGTGGAGCTTCAGGGACGGCGGTGCACGTGAGGCGCTTCGGGGATGGGGCGAGGGCGGAGCAGGCGGCGGGGCTTCGGAGGCGGTGCGGGCTTCGGAGGGTGGCACAGAAGCCATTAACCCAAATATAAAAACAAGTTGTGCCTTGTTGGCTCTGCTTATAAGTTGTGCAGAATACATTGCACATCAGAATTGACGAACAAAATATCATTGTAACCCATTGGTGTCTTTTGTTGGGTAATCCTGGCTATAGGTTTGAACTGAAAATTTGATTATATGTGCCAAACTTGAAACATCTTAATTGTATAGAATGTCCAAAGTTAGGTATCTAATTTGATAATATATATTTAGGGTTTATTTTGAAAATAATTTTCCAAAAAAGACAACTTTACCCTTTTAATAATACTAGTAACAGCAACAGCAAAGTAATCTCCGACATCTTTGATTATAGTTGCGCTCGGCTCTCGCTCCTTGCACTGCCTATCTCCAGCAAATCAATCCTCGCACTGCCTATCTCCAATAAATCAATAGTAAAGACTTTTACTCTGCACCTCCGTGATAGCAACGACAAAAACATATGTCCAGGAGCAAGCAATAAATCGAGGATCAGTAAAATTCCACCTCACTCCCGATCACAACATGATTAATCAGGGATACATCAAGAGTATGTTGAAAACGCTATCCCACTGTGTCGTACGATGATTAATACAACGATTAATCAAGATAAAACAACCAAAACATTCGCTTAGTAATAAACAAATACAAATGATCAAATCAGGATATTTTTTAGTGCAAATGAATTATATTATATAAGTATCAACATACTCTTAATTCTACTAAGTGTTCGATCATACCATCAGAATCATTCACAAAAGTATACCAAAATGTTACAAAATAAAGTGTTCAATCACATCATCATAATCAATTTGTTGGACCAAAAATGGCGACCAGAGGGGGGTGAATGAGAGCTTTTAAAATTTCAGACTAAAAATAGTCTTCTGTTTTAGTTTTGTCTTTTGCGGAATAGGCTTCGAACACACCCTTCAAAGTTCTGCTTCGGAGGTATTTTCAGCTCCGAAATCAGGCTTCGCAAGGAGCAAAAGTTCGAAGCCAAGAAGACTTTGCTCCACCCACAGCCCCGAAGATACAGCTCTGCTAAGTCAATGCAGGCTCCGCACACTAGGTGCCTTCGAGCAGGCTTCGCACTTCACCCTTCGCAAGAGCAGACTTCCCTCTAATGACTTCGACCAAACACTCAGCGCTAGCAACTGGTACTAGGCTTCGCACTTCGGAGGTCTAAACGCACACTGAACACACTTCGCCGAGGACTTTAATAAGGGAAGAAAACAAGCTTCGAGTTAAGCCAAGAACAGTGCTTCCCTGGTAATCAGAGAGGTCTAGCCTCCAGTTTTACACAGAGCGAACAGACACTGAAAAACACACTTCACACACACAGACCTCTCACACACTTCCCCAAAAACACTCTAGTACAATAAACTCAACACATGAAGAAGTGAGACACAGAGAAATCAAAGCATGCAGTGTAAAGTAAGCATACAAGTTCAAGCAGTAAATGAAAACAAAATCAAAGCTTCATTGCTTGAACATGGAACACAAAATGAACTCACAGGATGAATACAGAGAGTGTGGCGGCTAGCACAGGAGTTCTACAATGGCTGCTCAAAGTGTTGATATGACCTAGCTAGCTTCCACTATTTATATGCACTATTCAGCCCTGTGAATAGACTATTTACCCCTAGGGTTTACACTATTTTTGTCTCATCAGGACAGGGGGTACAGTGGGTAGTCTACTTTATTTGGAGGCTTCTTCTGTTAGCTTCGCAGAGGAGACAACATCAGCTTTTGCAGAGCAAACACGGTCAGCCTTGTAGTCTTGGATTCTTCTGAAGCCCCCCTTCGCATGCGAGGGGTGCGGTAGCTTCGGTGAGAAGCTTTGAGCCTGACGGCCTTCGCTTCACCGAAGTTAGCCTTCGATACAGAGACGATTTTGAGTCGAAGCCGTCAAAGCCCTTGGGCCTTTGCACCAACACCTACGGAGTGGACCACCACGGCTTCGCAGCTTCTCCCAGCTCGAACTCTGTCAGTCCGTGTACCGAAGCCATGCATGGCCAAAGTACCTCAAGTCAGCCTCACTCCGAATCCCCACCTTCGGAGTACCACCCTTCGAAGTCCCTCCTTCGTCCAAGGCCTCTGCATGAAGCATTCCATGAGCACTTTGTCGCAGTGTCTCTCCCCGAGCACACTCATCGACGAACCTCAGCCGGACCATGCCTTCGATGCACCTTGACTTCTGAGACCTTCGTCGGGTATACCTTCGAGTGCCTCCCTCCGGAGCACACTTCGAATGCCTTGCCTCATTGCTGAGGACTTTGTCCACCATACTCCGAAGTCACTCCGTTCGGAGTACCCTTCGAAGTGCCTCACCTCCGAGGACTTCATCTTGGAGTACCTTCAGTCGGAGCCACACTCCGCACTTACTGCTTTCTCCTGGCGCACCTCGACCCCTTCGCAGCCTTCGTGACCGAGCTCCCCGCTCGCCTGGCATCAAGCCTCCCGCTTGACCCAGGTTCACCTGCTGCGAACCGTCCGTCGCCTCCGAAGTCACCTGCGCACCACAGACAAATAGACAAGTGTATCCAATACCCCGGATACCTCTCCAGGTAAACAACCTTCGGTACACACTCCGGTGTACCATCCAAAGTACCGAACCCTTCGGTACAACCAAGTCATCGTGTACTGTCGGACCCCTCCGACAGGCACACTCCACTGCTACAGCTGCAGCAAAACAGAACCCACCAAACCCTTCGGTGAAACAACCTCCGAACCCCTTCGGAGGGACCCCTTAGAATCAGAGGATAAAATCTGTCAATCACTCATCACAGACTCTGAAACCAACCCTTGGTTTCTCACAATCAAAAAACTATTTTCTCTTCTTTTGAATCAGTTTTTTGGAAGGTCTTGCGCTTGACTTTGTTGGAGTCTTGGCAGGGGACATGATGGTTTGAGACCTTGTTACGGGTCTAGGACTAGAAGGAGAGATAGCTTGACTGGAAAAGAAGATGACATGCATTTTTTATGTATAAAACATTGCAAGTAAAATAGCAAGCTAGGTGTATACCTCCTTATGACAGATCTAGGACTCAATGGAGTTACATTGCTTGGTGTCTCCCATGGAGCCGCATTTCTTGTACTTTTCCTATCACAATAAGCACATACATATTTGCATAAGTTCAATTTCAGGATATACACATCTGCAATTGTTGATATACATAAAGTACTTGTTACCTTTTTTACCCCATTGTATGGACATCTGGCTTGCCTATGTCCTAGCTCATGGCATTTTTTACATTTGTTCTTGCCCCCCATCTTAACTTTTTTCTTCCCTGAACCCCCCTCAAGAACACCCTTTATTCTTAGTTTTCTATGTCTTCCTGTGCTCCTTTTTGGTAATGGTGCATGCAGAACAAAACTCGGATCCACTACAGGCCATCGAGTCTTATCTGTGAGTGGTTCTATCTCCCCTTCATATGCTTCTATAAATTTTTGCACTGAGTAATAGTCATACATAAAGTCTTCTAATTTGCATTGAGGCAATGCAGTTAAAACAACCAATGCATGGGGACATGGCTTGTTCGTATGTTGCCATTCGAAACAAGTATATTCACTATTAAGGATCTTGACTACATGCCTATGGTTCTCCTTTTCTGTATCTCTGACCTCATCACTCCAATCACTTGATGCATATCCTTAAGATGGCCTAATTTTTTAGTACTAGCATTCAGTTGTTCTATGATAGTCGGTAGAATTTTACCTTGCAGTCGCTCTCCAATCCTTCTTCTCTTTCTAAACAGTTCTATGATCATCTCTCTTAGTTTGTCACATAGCTAGACAATAGGCAAATCTTTTATATGCCTCACCCAACTGTTAAAAGATTTTGCAAGGTTGTTATTTATGTAGTCACACTTGATATCTAGGTTGAACATGCACCTACAATAAGTAAGAGATTATTGTTATTGAGTATACAATGAGTTGAATGGATGATTAAATAACAATTGATGGGAGTAAGAAATGCACCTCATCCATAGCAAATTGTGATGGTTGTTAAGGTAATCCAACACTTTAGGTTCTGTTGTAAATACTTGGGTCATATGATAATCAAAAGTTGATTTTATATATGCCTTTGCAGCAGGCCACAAGTGGCCTCCTAAGCCATCGTGTAATTTCTTAACAAAATTCCCCATGAGGTGCTTGAAACACTCCCTTTGCTCCACATGAGGAAAAACATTATTCACTGCAATTTCTAAACCCTTGCAAGCATCAGTGCATACAACTAATACAGGAGGATCACCTATCATCTTGTCCACCTGAATCATAAACCAAGACCAGTTTTATATAGTTTTAGCATCAAAAAACCCAAAAGCAACAGGAAACAACCAATTACGCCCATCCAAAACTGTAATCACGACTAGGTGCCCATTCCACTTGCTATTTAAAGCAGTTGAGTCTATACTTATGTATGGTCTGCATCCCTTCAAAAATCCATCTATGTAGTGTTTAAATGCAATGAAGAATTTATCGAAAAACATATTACCTTCAACTTCCTTAGTGGAAATCTCTACAATACTCCCTGGGGATCTCAACTCAATTTCACCTTTGAAGCTATAAAGCAATCGAAAGCTCTCTTCCCAAGTCCCATATAGATTAGCAATAGCTCTTTGCACACCCTTATATACAATATGATAGCTAGTCGTGCAATTATAGTCATCTTGAAGCTTTTTTAGCAGATCAATGGTACTCATGTTTGGATTCTTCTTCAAGATCGACTCTGCCCTCTCAGCCACCTAGCTCTGAGACATCATACTACTGCTCTTCCTACTTCTATAAACACACATATGGTTGTCTAGCAACTCAGTCACCTACAAGTGCAAATAATGAGCAACTTAGAATAAGTCATAAATGTAGTACATCTAATGGATAAGAAAAATAGCAACAAGTTAGTACCACCACAGTTTTGCACTCTTGCTTCTTTTTAACGGTAATCTTCCAAGGGCATCCTTCTTCTAAACCTTTGCAAACCGCCACATATTTTTCCTTATTAGACTTCTTAATTTTTATGTCAAACTCCCGTTTGATAGCATAGTGTTTCAATGCCATTCTAAAATTATTCATTGAAGGAAAAGTGTCATTTATTGCTATATTTGGATCGTCCTTATCAAAGATAGTGTATTGCTCCTCATGTGCATGATCATCAACAAATAAAGTTGCACCCCTAGTGTCATGTGCATGATCATCAACAAATAAAGTTGCACCCTCAATGTCATATGCATCAATAACTATACTCTGAGATACCATAGCCCTATCATCCTCCTCTTCCAAACCAAGCGAATTATACAAAGTGTCCTCCTCAATCACAATAGCGGACCAATCCACTGAGTCAAAAGTTGCCGACTCCGACACATTAGTGCTATCGAGTGCTACGTCATTGTTATTCCTAATACCTAGGTTGTTTTGAAATATATGCTGCATGTTTTTTTTCAAACTCCTATCATGAATGAAATCATAGTGAATCAGTTTTGTTCATTGATCACCCCACACGAAGAGTATAAACGTGCTACAGTCTAGTTTATACCATAACATGGAGAGGCGACATTGCTTACCGATGGGACATCAGCCGATGGGGAGTGGCGTCCGTCAGTGGGGGTCGGGTGGCGATGGTGGTGGCGGCGGTGGGCGGCGATGGCGGCGGCGGTGGTGGGCGGCGATGGCGGCGGCATTTTTCAGCGATGGCAGCAGTGGGCGAGGGGGAATTAGCTATCTTGACAGTGGTGATCTGCAGCTTTTCCCGAAGGCGGCGGCGGTGGGAGCTTTCCTGCGCGGCGGTGGCGCCTCGGCGACGGGGAGCAGGCGCCTCGGGAGGTGAACAATTGGATACGTGCGGTGCGGGAGGAACAATTAAGGAAATGGTAAATTAGTCATAAAATGTAGAAGGGTGAGATTGTAAAAAAAATTGTTGAAAAAAACCCCTTGAAGACATATAATCAAATATCACCCAACTTTTGACATATTATTAAAGATGCTTCAAGTTTGGGACATATAATCAAATTTCCCCTTAACTTGAGTTCATTGTTCACTTTTTTGTTATGTTTTGTAAAAAAATAAGTGCGGCACTAGATTTTTCAATCGTCTCATTTGGTTACCAAAGAAGGATTTTAGAAAAAATATAGGATTTAAATTCATATATGAATTGATATTATCCGATCATTTAGAATGGAAGATTATTATACGGAAAAATTGAAGAAAATTTTCTTTTTTCTTAAATTTCATAGGATAGGAAAAACACGAGAATTTAAACTTTCGCTCCAACATTTTTTCCTTTGCTTTGTTAAGTCCAAAGCAAATCAATGCTTAAGTTAGGAAGTAGCCTTATTCTATTTTAATATGGTTGTTTAGAAAAATCCTTGTATTTAGTTAATTTATGTGTTATAAACAACATATCTTTATTTTTTTATATTTTCATTTTTTTATTTTTCATGTGTATTCTTATCATATTGCTATTTTTCTCTATTCCTGTAATTTTAAATTCACGCGTTAAATTCTGAATGGAATTTTTATACCATTGTTGGTGAAAAAAAATAAAATATGTTGAACGTGGAATGTGGGTAGGACCTACCCATTTTTTCATTTTCACTGAACTTAGAATTTTTTTGCTGGTAACTTTATTAAATTTTAATATTTTAAAAAATCAGTCAAAATCAACTTAGTTCACCTATTATTTATAACATTTTTTTCCAAATTTTTTAAAAATCAATATAAACATTTCAATTTAAATGGCCCAATCAGTTGAAAACCGCGGTTTTGTGAATGCTTCTACCCTCTAGCTGTCGTGGCTTGTCATCAACCACACGCAGGACTCTCATCGAGCCCCGCCGCGCCATGTGTCCTTAAATCCACATGGATGAAAAAACTTTATTAAAGAATAAAAATTAAATAACATTAATATACACATGGATGAAATTGGTAAAAAGTGATCTTGTTGGACCGGAAACGGCGACCAGAGGGAGGGTGAATGGGAGCTTTTAAAATTTCGGGCTAAAATCTTAGCCTTCGGTTCAGTTCTGTCTTCTACGGAACAGGCTTCGAACACTACCTTTGAAGGTCTGGTTCGGAGGTACTTCGACAGCTTCGAACACAGGCTTCGCAGGAGCAAAAGTTCGAAGCCAAGAAGACTTCGCTCCACTTACAACCCTTGGAAATCTACTCTGCTAAGTCAGTGCAGGCTCCGCACACAGGGTGCTTCGAGCAGGCTTCGCACTTCACCCTTCGCAAGAGTAGACAGCCCTATGAGGACTTCGACCAAGTACTTGGCGGCAGCAACTGGTGCTGGGCTTCGTACACGAAGGTCTACACGCACACAAACGGACTCCGCTAAGGGCTTTCACACAAGAAGCAAGATGGGCCTCGATCAGGGCTTCGCTAGTAAGCTGTGAGGTCTGGCCTCAAGTTACACAGAGCGACAGCACACTGAAAAACACACTTCGCACAAAACACCCTTCGCCTAGACAGGCTTCGGTGCACTATACTAGCGAGGTATGTAACGCGAGCTCAAGCAAAAAGCACACAGAAGCAGGGCTTCGCCGCTTGAACAAGGAACACAATAAATTGAACTCTGGATGAATAAAGCGAGGTATGTGACTACAGGAGCTCAACAGTAAATGCTCAAAGTGTTAAATGTTACCTACCGAGCCCCCATATTTATAGCCCACAGTTCACCCAAAGGAAATGACTACACTACCCCTAGGGTTTACATTGATTTTGACTCTACAGACCTAAGGGGTACAAAAGGTAGTCCACCTTTATTCTGGAGGCTTCTCTGTCAGCTTTGCAGAGGGGACAGTGTCAGCCTTTTACAGAACAGACAGTGTCAGCCTTTGCAGTCTTTGACCTTCTGGAATCCTCCCTTCGCACGCGAGGGTGCGGTAGCTTCGGTGAGAAACCTGTAGCCAGATGGCCTTCGCTTCGCCGAAGATAGCCTTCGATACAGTGACGGTTTTGAGCCGAAGCCGTCAAAGCCCTTGGGCCTTCGCACCAACACCTCCGGAGTGGACCACCACGGCTTCGCAGCTACTCCCAGCTCGAACTCCGTCAGTCCGTGTACCGAAGCCATGCAGGCCGAAGCACCTCAAGTCAACCTTGCTCCGGAGCTAGCCTTGCTCCGAAGCCTTCCACCCTCCGAAGCCCCACCTTCGGAGTACCACCCTTCGAAGTCCCTCCTTCGTCCAAGGCCTCCGCATGAAGCATTCCATGAGCCCTTCGTCGCAGTGCCTCTCCCCGAGCACACTCCTCGACGAGCCTCACCCGGACCATGCCTTCGATGCGCCTCGACTTCTGAGACCTTCGTCGGGTACCTTCGAATGTCTCCCTCCAGAGCACACTTCGAATTCCTTGCCTCCGCAGAGGACTTGATCCAACCAACTCCGAAGTCACTCCATTCGGAGTACCTTCGAAGTGCCTCGCCTCCGAGGACTTTGACTCGGAGCACCTTCAGCCGGAGCCACGCTCCGCACTCTCTGCCTTCACCTGGCACGCCTCGACCCGAGGACCGACCCGGACCACCTTCGCAGCCACCGTGACGGAGCTCCCCGCTCCCCTGGCATCAAGCCTCCCGCTTGACCCAGGTTCACCTGCTGCGAACCTTGTCCGTCGCCTCCGAAGTCCCTGCGCACCACAGACAAACAGACAAGTGTATCCAGTACTCCGGAGACCTCTCCGGGTTAGCAACCTCCAGCACACACTCCGGTGTACCGCCCAAAGTACCGAAGCCCCTTCGGTACACACCCAGTCATCGTGTACTGTCGGACCCCTCCGACAAGCACACTCCGCTGCATAGCTGCAACAAGCAAACACCGAACATCCTTCGGTAACACCACCTCCGAACACCCTTCGGAGGTACCCTTCGAACAGAGGGTAAAAAGCTTGTCAATCACTCATCACAAAACACCGAAACCAACCCTTGGTTTCTCAATCTCCCCCTTGATGAGTGCATTGACAACCAAATCCAAGTTCAAGAAAATGTAAAAATTTTCAGCACACAAGTGACCATAAAAACTCAGAAAAGAGCCAAATCATGTCACTTGACAAAAGAATTTTCCTCCCCCTTTCTCAAAAGAGTAAAAGCCCTTTCGGCAATAAAAACTCCTCCTGAATTAAATTTTCCCTTTGGCAACAAAGAATCTTTTCCCCCCCTTTGGAAATTATACCCCTTGCGGCATAGAACGAGGAATTTTTCCCCCTTTGGCAATGCAAGCATCAAGGAGCATGTAAAAGATGCAAAGCTTCGAATTGAGCAGAATGACAAAGACATATGAAGCAAAAATATGCCAACAGTAACATCAATGAACATGGGCTCAGCTCAAATTAATATTCTCTAAAAACATGATGAAGCATGTGATATGATCATTTTTGAAATAAAAGCATCATCACTTAGTCAATGAAACTAGACAAGTAAGAGCAAGGACAGCGCAAAGCTAGTCAATTTCTACTCTAGACAGACAAGTCCAGTCCAAATGGAGCTTGAAAAGTAAACTTGATAATCAATGAATTTTGTTGTTCTTTTCTTAGTGCCAGGGGTTATTTGTTTGTCCACCTTATACTTTCCAATCCGGCCAAGCCTAGGCATGAAAGCCATAAGAAGCTTAAGGAAAAGATTTTGGCATACACTACGCTATTCCAGTTCAGACCAATGTGCAATGGTAAGAAGTCTAGAATAGGGTAGTGCGACAAACAAACCCACCTGGATCTTTTAACTTAAAGCATGCAAATCATGGAATTTTTGATTTTAACCAAGTGAACCAATTGTTTGGTACTTTATGAATATCCATGAAAATTGAGAACAATTTTTCAAGTTGCAATTTTTAGCATCCAAAGAAATGTGTCTTGCTATCAAGCAGATAAAAGATAGCTAAAGCAATCCTGCCTAAACATGCTAGATTCAAGACTAAGCAGTGAGCACGATTTGATTTTGAAACTAAAACACCATGCACATGAATGTTCCAGATGAATTAACAAGAGCTGAGCTGACATGATTTCATGAATTAAAAGCAGGCATATAAGTGCAACAGATGTAAATGCAATTTCAACACAATTAGCAAAAGCATATCCATCTAAAACAGCTCCCCCTCACAAAATGCCGTAAGGGTGACAAATGCCAAGTCCCCACGCAAGTAAGCAAAACGAGAAGCATCGAGGGGTTTTGTAAAAATGTCGGCAAGCTGGTGTTGGGTATCAACATATTGAAGTTCAATATCACCCTTCTCATTGTGATCTCTGAGAAAGTGATATCTCACATCAATGTGTTTGGTTCTGGAGTGCTGAACCGGGTTGTTTGCAATACAAATAGCACTAGTGTTATCACAGAAAAGTGGAACACTCTTATAATCTAACCCGAAATCCCGCAAAGTGGAAACCATCCACAAAATCTGAGAGCAACAGCTAGCTGCAGCAACATATTCGGCCTCAGTCATCGATTGTGCAACACTAGACTGTTTGCGGGAAGACCAGCAAACCAGCGAAGTACCCAGAAAATGACAAGTACCAGAGGTACTCTTCCTATCAATTCTACACCCAGCAAAATCCGCATCGGAATAACCTCGAAGACATAAAGATGAAGACGCTGAATACCATATGCCAAATTCAAGGGTGTGTTTGAGATACCTTAGGATACGCTTTACCGCTTGGCGGTGTGAAGCTCGTGGTGAAGCCTGAAAACGAGCGCACAGACACACTGCGAAGTGTATTTCCGGCCTCATGGCAGTCAAGTAGAGGAGGGAGCCGATCATGCTTCGGAACTCCTTCTGATCTACGACTTCTCCATCTTCGTCAGGGTCCAATGCTACAGATGTAGCCATTGGAGTGGCGAGGGGCTTCGCATCGGACATGTCGAACTTCTTGAGCAGGTCCTTGGTGTACTTCGTCTGGTGGACAAAAGTACCTTGTTTGCTTTGCTTGATTTGCAAACCAAGGAAAAAGGTGAGTTCACCCATCATTGACATTTCAAATTCCCTGCTCATGGTATCTGCAAACTCGGCAACCAAAGCATGAGAAGAGCCGCCAAAGATGATATCATCCACATAAATATGCACTAGGAGGAAATCTTTGCCATGCTTGAGAGTAAACAAAGTTTTATCAACAGAGCCCATCAAATACTCTCGCTCAAGCAGAAAAGACTTAAGTCTGTCATACCACGTCCGAGGGGCCTGCTTGAGTCCATAAAGAGCCTTATGAAGTTTAAGGACTTTATGTGGGTACTTGGGGTTTTCAAAACCAGGGGGTTGTTTTACATAAACATCTTGACCTATGAAGCCATTAAGAAAAGCACTTTTGACATCCATTTGATAGAGTTTGAATCCTCGGGATGTCGCAAAGGCAAGCAAAATCCTAATGGCCTCAAGGTGAGCAACAGGTGCAAAAGTTTCAGTAAAATCAATCCCTTCTAGTTGAGAAAAGCCCTGAGCTACAAGTCTAGCCTTGTTTCTAACTATAGTCCCAATCTCCCCTTGTTTGTTTTTAAAAATCCATTTTGTTCCAATGAAATGAACATTTGGTGGAGGATCAACTAAAGTCCAGACTTGATTTCTCTCAAAATTTTCAAGTTCCTCATGCATGGCATTGATCCAACTAGAATCAGAAAGTGCATGACTAACATCTAAGGGCTCGAAAGAAGCAACAAAAGCTGAATCAATGAAATGAGCATGAGAACGTGAGAAACCAAGGGTTGGTTTCGGTGTTTTGTGATGAGTGATTGACAGGATTTTACCCTCTGTTCGAAGGGTACCTCCGAAGGGGCTTCGGAGGTGGGACCTCCGAAGGGTGTTCGGAGGTGGTTTCACCGAAGGGTGTTCGGTGTTGCTTGCTGCAGCTGTGCAGCGGAGTGTGCTCATCGGAGGGGTCCGACAGTACGCGATGACTGGGTTCGTACCGAAGGCTTCGGTACTTTGGGCGGTACACCGGAGTGTGTACCGGAGGTTGCTAACCCGGAGAGGTCTCCGGAGTGCTGGATACACTTGTCTGCTTGTCTGTGGTGCGCAGGGACTTCGGAGGCGACAGACAAGGTTCGAGCCAGGTGAACCTGGGTCAAGCGGGAGGCTTGATGCCAGGGGAGCGGGGAGCTCCGTCACGGTGGCTGCGAAGGTGGTCCGGGTCGGTCCTCGGGTCGAGGCGTGCCAGGTGAAGGCAGAGAGTGCGGAGCATGGCTCCGGCTGAAGGTACTCCGAGACAAAGTCCTCGGAGGTGAGGCACTTCGAAGGTACTCCGAATGGAGTGACTTCGGAGTTGGTGGAACAAGTCCTCTGCGGAGGCAAGGTGTTCGAAGTGTGCTCCGGAGGGAGTCACTCGAAGGTGGCCCGACGAAGGTCTCAGAAGTCGAGGCGCATCGAAGGCATGGTCCGGGTGAGGCTCGTCGAGGAGTGTGCTCGGGAAGAGGCACTGCGACGGAGTGCTCATGGAATGCTTCATGCGGAGGCCTTGGACGAAGGAGGGACTTCGAAGGGTGGTACTCCGAAGGTGGGGCTTCGGAGTGTGAAGGACTTCGGAGCGAGGCTAGCTCCGGAGTGAGGATGTCTTGTGGTGCTTCGGCCTGCATGGCTTCGGTACACGGACTGACGGAGTTCGAGCTGGGTGAAGCTGCGAAGCCGTGGTGGTCCACTCCGGAGGTGTTGGTGCGAAGGCCCAAGGGCTTTGACGGCTTCGGCTCAAAACCGTCACTGTATCGAAGGTCTTCTTCGGCGGAGCGAAGGCCAACAGGCTGCAGGCTTCTCGCCGAAGCTTCCGCACCCCTCGCGTGCGAAGGGAGGTTCCAGAAGTCAACACTGTAAAGGCTGACACTGTCTGTTCTGAAAAAGGCTGACAATGTCCCCTCTGCAGCTGACAGAGAAGCCTCCAAAATAAAGGTGGACTACCTTTTGTACCCCTTAGTTCTGTAGAGACAAATCTGTTGTAAACCCTAGGGGTAATGTAGTCACTTCCTTAGGATGAAGCCGTGGGCTATAAATATGGGGGCTCGGTAGGTAACATTCAACACATGTAACACTTTGAGCATTTACTGTTGAGCTCCTGTACACATACCTCGCTGGTTTTCATCCAGAGTTCAATATATTTTGTGTTCCTTGTTCAAGCGGCGAAGCCCTGCGTCTTTGTGCTTTTGCTTGAGCTCGCTTTACATACCTCGCTAGTTTTAGTTCACCGAAGCCTGTCTTGGCGAAGGGTGTTTTTCTCGCGAAGTGTGTTTTTCAGTGTGCTGTCGCTCTGTGTAACACGAGGCAAGACCTCGCTGCTTACTAGCGAAGCCCTGGTTGTATCCCGTTTTGCTTCCTGTGTCGAAGCCCTTAGCGTAGTCCGTTTTGTGTGCGTGTAGACCTTCGCGTACGAAGCCCAGCACCAGTTGCTGTCGCCAAGTACTTGGTCGAAGTGCTCAGAGGGCTGTCCACTCTTGCGAAGGGTGAAGTGCGAAGCCTGCTCGAAGCACCTCGTGTGCGGAGCCTGCACTGACTTAGCAGAGTAGATTTTCGAGGGTTGTTCGTGGAGCGAAGTCTTCTTGGCTTCGAACTTTTGCTCCTGCGAAGCCTGTGTTCGGAGCTGTCGAAGTACCTCCGAACCAGACCTTCGAAGGTAGTGTTCGAAGCCTGTTCCGCAGAAGACAGAACAGAACCGAAGGCTAAGTTTTTAGCCCGAAATTTTAAAAGCTCCCATTCACCCCCCCTCTGGTCGCCGTTTCCGGTCCAACAATTGGTATCAGAGCGGGTTAAGATCACTAGTTGACCTTAACCGGTTTTGTGATCTTTTGGCGACATGGATAGAGGCAGTAAAATTCCTCTGTTCGATGGGACAGACTTTGCATACTGGAAGGTGCGCATGGAGGCTTACTTGTTAAGCCAAGGAAATGCAATTTGGGAGATTGTGGACTCACAATACTCCATCCCTGATACCCGCACCACTCAAACTGAAAAAGATCAGTATATTGCCAACTCGAAGGCAAGGAACATATTGTTCATTGGTTTGAGTCGGAGTGAGTTTGATAGGGTGCAGCACCTTAGGACTGCTAGGGAAATTTGGACAACACTCACTGTCTTTCATGAGGGCTCTGCTCAGATTAAGGCCAGGCGCCAAAGCACCTACAATCAACAGTATCAGCTGTTTGTACAGGCACCTGGTGAATCTGTAGATGCCATGTTTTCTCGTTTTGACGCGATAGTGAGTAACTTGCGATCCAACGGGACGCTTGCTTACAGTGATCATGATAGGGCTATCAAGCTTCTCTATGCTCTTGACCGTAGCATATGGGAAGTAAAGATATCCAGCATTGAGGAGTCCACAGGTTATGATACTTTGACCTGTGATGAGCTCTTTAGCAAGCTGAAGTCCACAGAGATTGCTAAGGCATCTCTTGCTGTGCACAGAAGCTCTTTGCCACAGCCATTGGCATTGGTTTCTAGCACAAGCCGTGGCACCACTGCAGAACCAAGCACATCAGGCACTTGTGTTCTTGCAGATGGTTTTGCTTTGTCCTCCCTGGTCTCCGTCACAAAGGAGCAGGTGGATACTCTAGCTGATGACGAGCTTGCTCTCATTGCCCGGAGGTTCACCCGCTTTCATCATGAGAGACGGGATCAGAGGAGAAGTGGTTTTAGTGGCTGCTATGAATGTGGCGACACCTCTCACATTAAGGCCAATTGCCCCAAGGTCAAGAAGAGAGAAGAGAGTGACCGCCCCAAATTCCACAAAAAGGAGAGGAAGCCCTTTGTGAAGGGCAAGCGCGTCAAGATGGCTAAGAAAGTAGCCAAGGCCGCTTCTAGAGCCTTTGTTGCTGCTCTCAGCGACATCGACACATCCTCAACTGAGGAGTCGAGCTCTGAGGAGGAGGAGTCCCCAAGGAAGGAGGACAAGAAGGACAAGAAGGGACGTGACTTCACCGGCCTTTGCTTCATGGCCGACAGCGATCACAGCGGCGATGAGCTTGACTCATCTGAGGTAAACCTATCATCTGACCAGCTTCTAATTAAATTAGATGAGCTGAATGAAGTAGTGCTTGGTCAGGATAGATTACTTGTGCAAGCCGCTAGAGAAAGAAAAGACCTTAGACTTAGGCTAGAAACTATTTCTACTGAATATGCCATGCTTAAGTCTAAATTTGATGATGCTGAATGTGAATCATGTTCTGTTGTCATGAGTGAGCTTGCTCAGTTGCGTTCTGTTCATGCTCAAACTCTTTCTGAGCTTGAGACTGCACAGAAGCAGCTTTTGGAGGTGGATTCTAGACCTCATGATGTTATTGATTGCATGAACTGCTCTTTATTACGCGATAGCATTAATTTACGTGATAAGCATGTTCATGAATTGGAGGCTAGATTGGAGAGGGCCGGTAGTTCTAAGGATGTGCAACCTGTTTGTGACACTTGCATTACCCTTAAGGACCAGCTAGGCACTGTTAGAGAGCGAGCTGAAAACCTCATGTCAGAAAATGAATACCTTCTTTCTGTGGTGAATAAATGCACTGAAGGGAAGGGTAGGATGGATTTGCTCTTGGCCAAGACCAAGTTGTGTGCTGACAGAGCCGGGGTAGCTCTAGGTTTGGGTTTTGAGAGGATACCTTCAGACAGTAAGACCAAAACTGTTTTTACCTCTCCCATCACCCTAGAGAAAGAGAGAGCTCTGTTGGACACCCCACCAGCCAAAAAGTCTACCCATCCACCAAAGAAAACCACTCCTCCTACCAAGAAAAATCCTCCCAAGAAAACCACTCAAAAGAAACCCAAGGAGCCTGTGAGAGTTGCTCCTGTGACCCATGAGAGTGCCCCCAGGAGAGTGTTTCATTGTTCTTACTGTCAGCGGGCGGGTCATTTGATTGGTTTCTGTTTCCGTCGCATCAAGGATGAGCGACGTGCACAGGCGATGAGCTACCAGGACATGCATTACCCATCTTTAGGTATGCATGAGTCTGAGATGTACTATCGTCCTGCTTTTGAGGCTCCTCGTGCTTCTCGGAGAGGTTTTGCTCCTCGAGGCCTTCACCATGTTCCATATGGTGGTAGACCTCGGGCTAGCAGATTTGTACCTCGTCAGAGTAGGAGACCTCGACATGTTGTTCCTTCACAGCATGTAGGTAGACCTCGCACTTTGCATCATTCTGATTATTATGTGCGTAGACCATCTACTTTTACTGCGCCTACTACTCGTGTCACTCAGTGTTGGATGCCTCGTCATTATTTCACTCACCCCAGCACTGAGCGATCGAGACGCTCTTATCATGTGTAGGCGACAGGTCGAGGCTTGGAGGGCACGTGGATCATGGACTCCGGTTGTTCGCGCCACATGACCGGAGATGCAGCTTGGTTCTCCAGCCTCACCTCAACCAAGCAAAGGGAACATATCACCTTCGGAAACAATCGAAGGAGTAGAGTGAAAGGTAAAGGTGTGGTAAGAATTAATTCGAACTTCACTCTCAAAGATGTTGCTTTGGTTGAGAACCTGGGATACAATTTGCTGTCTGTATCTCAGTTGCTTGATGAGGGCTTCGAAGTGCGATTTCATCGCGATACTTCGCAAGTGCTCAATTCTGATGGCGTTGTGGTGTGTAAGATCTTTAGGGTTGGGAGAGTTTTTGGAGCTGATTTTTCAGAGTCATCTGGTTCTTCTCATTGTCTTGTTGCACATTCGACTTCTGAGCTTTGGAAGTGGCATAGGAGACTAGGGCATATGAGCTTTGAGTTGCTCGCTCGTCTGAGTGCCCTAGGCCTGATCCGAGGATTGCCCAAGCTCAAGTTTGAGAAGAATTTAGTTTGCGCTCCTTGTCGACATGGTAAAATGATTGCCGCTTCGCATTCGCCAGTCACCACAGTGATGACTGAACAGCCCGGAGAACTTCTCCATATGGACACTGTAGGTCCTTCTCGGGTTAGTTCTTTAGGCGGCAAGTGGTATGTTTTAGTTATTGTCGACGATTACTCTCGCTACTCTTGGGTCTTCTTTCTTGCCAGCAAGGATGAAGTGTTTTCACACTTTCGGAGCTTGGCTTTGAGACTTTTTACTGAACTCCCTGGTGCATTAAAATTCATTCAAAGCGATAATGGCACCGAGTTCAAAAATAGTCTCTTTGTTGACTTTTGCATGGAGCATGGCATAGAACATCAATTCTCTGCTCCGCGGGTTCCTCAACAGAACGGTGTCGTTGAGAGGAAGAACCGCACTTTGGTTGAGATGGCTAGGACGATGCTTGATGAGCATAGGACTCCTAGAAAATTCTGGGCTGAGGCCATGAACACTGCTTGCTACATCTCAAACCGAATTTTCTTGCGCTCAATTTTAAATTTGACATCTTATGAGCTGCGTTTTGGGAGACAGCCCAAGGTTACTCATCTTCGAGTTTTTGGCTGTCGCTGCTTTATCCTAAAACGTGGTAACTTGGATAAATTTGAGTCGCGATCTTCTGACGGGATCTTTTTGGGTTATACTACTCATGGTCATTCTTATCGTGTTTATAACTTGGAAACTAACATTGTCATCGAGTCATGTGATGTGACTTTTGATGAATCAACCTCCTCTGTTAGTTCTGCTTTTGAACAGGCAAATGAACACGACATGGAACAGACCTTATTCGAAGACGAAGATCCCGGAGAATTCGAGGATGATCCCCCACTACCCTCGACATCAACCCCCGAAGCTGACCCCGCTTCAACTACTTCGGCACGAGGTCCCGAAGCGACTACCTCAACATCGGTCATCTTGGACCACTCCAACGCACAAGTTGAGGGGGAGACTGCATCCCGCCGCGAGGCTCCACATCATGTCCAAAGGATGCACCCTCCCGAGCAGATCATTGGTGAGCTTGATCAAAGGGTAACACGCTCTCATGCCCATTTCACTAATGCTGCTTTTGTTGCTTCTTTCGAGCCCTTAGATGTTAGTCATGCACTTTCTGATTCTAGTTGGATCAATGCCATGCATGAAGAGCTTGAAAATTTTGAGAGAAACCAAGTCTGGACTTTAGTTGATCCTCCACCTAATGTTCATTTCATTGGAACAAAATGGATTTTTAAAAATAAACAAGGAGAGGATGGGACAATTGTTAGAAATAAGGCTAGACTTGTAGCTCAGGGCTTTTCTCAACTAGAAGGGATTGATTTTACTGAAACTTTTGCACCTGTTGCTCGCCTTGAGGCCATTAGGATTTTGCTTGCCTTTGCGACATCCCGGGGATTCAAACTCTATCAAATGGATGTCAAAAGCGCTTTTCTTAATGGCTTCATAGGTGAAGATGTTTATGTAAAACAACCCCCTGGTTTTGAAAACCCCAAGTACCCACATAAAGTCCTTAAACTTCATAAGGCTCTTTATGGACTCAAGCAGGCCCCTCGGGCTTGGTATGATAGACTTAAGTCTTTTCTGCTTGAGCGAGGGTATTTGATGGGCTCTGTTGATAAAACTTTGTTTACTCTCAAGCATGGCAAAGATTTCCTCCTAGTGCAGATATATGTGGATGATATCATCTTTGGTGGCTCTTCTCATGCTTTGGTTGCCGAGTTTGCAGATACCATGAGCAGGGAATTTGAAATGTCAATGATAGGTGAACTCACCTTCTTCCTTGGTTTGCAAATCAAGCAAAGCAAACAAGGTACTTTTGTCCACCAGACAAAGTACACCAAGGACCTGCTCAAGAAATTCGACATGTCCGATGCGAAGCCCCTCGCCACTCCAATGGCTACATCTGTAGCATTGGACCCTGACGAAGATGGAGAAGCCGTAGATCAGAAGGAGTTCCGGAGCATGATCGGCTCCCTCCTCTACTTGACTGCCACGAGGCCGGACATACACTTCGCTGTGTGTCTGTGCGCTCGTTTTCAGGCTTCACCACGAGCTTCGCACCGCCAAGCGGTTAAGCGCATCCTAAGGTATCTCAAACATACCCTTGAATTTGGCATATGGTATTCATCGTCTTCATCTTTATGTCTTAGAGGCTATTCAGATGCGGATTTTGCTGGGTGTAGAATTGATAGGAAGAGTACCTCTGGTACTTGTCATTTTCTGGGTACGTCTCTGGTTTGCTGGTCTTCCCGCAAACAGTCTAGTGTTGCACAATCGACGGCTGAGGCCGAATATGTTGCTGCAGCTAGCTGTTGCTCTTAGATTTTGTGGATGGTTTCCACTTTGCGGGATTTCGGGTTAGATTATAAGAGTGTTCCACTTTTCTGTGATAACACTAGTGCTATCTGTATTGCAAACAACCCGGTTCAGCACTCCAGAACCAAACACATTGATGTACGGTATCATTTTCTCAGAGATCACAATGAGAAGGGTGATATTGAACTTCAATATGTTGATACCCAACACCAGCTTGCCGATATTTTTACAAAACCCCTCGATGCTTCTCGATTTGCTTACTTGCGTGGGGAACTTGGTATTTGTCATCCCTACGGCATTTTGTGAGGGGGAGCTGAGTTTAAATTGCCTTGCATATGCTCATTATGTGTGGAATTGCATTTACATCTTTTGCTATTATATGCCTGCTTTTAATTCACAGAAATCATGTCAGCTCAGCTCTATGAAATATGTCTGGAACATTGATTGTGCATGATGTTTTATTTTCTAAAATCAAAACTTGCTCACTGCTCAATCGTGTATCTAGCTTGTTTAGGCAGGACTGCTTTTAGCTATCTTTTATCTACTTGTCAGCCAGACACTGTTCTTTGGATGCTAAAAGTTGCAACTTGAAAAATTGTGTTCTTTTTCATGGATATTCATCAAAATAATTCATTCATCTGAAACAAAATCAAAAATCCATGATTTGCCTGGTTTAAATGAAAAGATCCAGGAGGGTTTGTTTGTCGCACTACTCTATTCTAGACTGCTTACCATTGCACTTTGGTCTGAACTGGGATAGTGTAGTGTATGCCAAAATCACCGCCTTAAGCTTCAGATGGCTTTCATGCCTAGGCTTGGCTTGATTGGAAAGTATAAGGTGGACAAACAAATAACCCCTGGCACTAAGAAAAGACCAACAAATTTAATTGCTCATCAAGTTTGCTTTCAAAAGCTCCTTTTGAACAAAACTTGTCTGTCTAAGGTAGAATTTGTTAGCTTTGCGCAGTCCTTGCCTTCTCTTGTCTAGCTGTTGTGATTAAGTGGTGATGCTTTTACTTCCAAAATGACAAAATCACATGCCATCGTCTTGTTTCACAGATTGTTAAATTGAGCTGAGCACATGAACATTGGTATTACTGTTGGCATATTTTTGCATTATATGTCTTTGCAATTCTATTCATTTCGAAGCTTTGCCTCTTTTAACTGCTCCTTGATGCTTGCATTGCCAAAGGGGGAGATTTGCTGTGTTCTCTGCCGCAAGAAGGCATAATTTCGCAAGGGGAAAGATTTGTGACATAAAGGGGAAGAAAAATTTGCTTAACTCAGGGGGAGTTCTTATCAAGGGGAGATTTGCCAAAAAGGGCTTTTACTCTTTTGAGAAAGGGGGAGAAAAATTCTTTTATCAAGTGACATGCTTTGGCTCTTTTCTGAGTTTTTATGGTCACTTGTGTGCTGAAATTTTTAAATTTTCTTGAACTTGGATTTGGTTGTCAATGCACTCATCAAGGGGGAGATTGAGAAACCAAGGGTTGGTTTCGGTGTTTTGTGATGAGTGATTGACAGGATTTTACCCTCTGTTCGAAGGGTACCTCCGAAGCTCGAAGGGTACCTCCGAAGGGGCTTCGGAGGTGGGACCTCCGAAGGGTGTTCGGAGGTGGTTTCACCGAAGGGTGTTCGGTGTTGCTTGCTGCAGCTGTGCAGCGGAGTGTGCTCGTCGGAGGGGTCCGACAGTACGCGATGACTGGGTTCGTACCGAAGGCTTCGGTACTTTGGGCAGTACACCGGAGTGTGTACCGGAGGTTGCTAACCCGGAGAGGTCTCCGGAGTGCTGGATACACTTGTCTGCTTGTCTGTGGTGCGCAGGGACTTCGGAGGCGACGGACAAGGTTCGAGCCAGGTGAACCTGGGTCAAGCGGGAGGCTTGATGCCAGGGGAGCGGGGAGCTCCGTCACGGTGGCTGCGAAGGTGGTCCGGGTCGGTCCTCGGGTCGAGGCGTGCCAGGTGAAGGCAGAGAGTGCGGAGCATGGCTCCGGCTGAAGGTACTCCGAGACAAAGTCCTCGGAGGTGAGGCACTTCGAAGGTACTCCGAATGGAGTGACTTCGGAGTTGGTGGAACAAGTCCTCTGCGGAGGCAAGGTGTTCGAAGTGTGCTCCGGAGGGAGTCACTCGAAGGTGGCCCGACGAAGGTCTCAGAAGTCGAGGCGCATCGAAGGCATGGTCCGGGTGAGGCTCGTCGAGGAGTGTGCTCGGGAAGAGGCACTGCGACGGAGTGCTCATGGAATGCTTCATGCGGAGGCCTTGGACGAAGGAGGGACTTCGAAGGGTGGTACTCCGAAGGTGGGGCTTCGGAGTGTGAAGGACTTCGGAGCGAGGCTAGCTCCGGAGTGAGGATGTCTTGTGGTGCTTCGGCCTGCATGGCTTCGGTACACGGACTGACGGAGTTCGAGCTGGGTGAAGCTGCGAAGCCGTGGTGGTCCACTCCGGAGGTGTTGGTGCGAAGGCCCAAGGGCTTTGACGGCTTCGGCTCAAAACCGTCACTGTATCGAAGGTCTTCTTCGGCGGAGCGAAGGCCAACAGGCTGCAGGCTTCTCGCCGAAGCTTCCGCACCCCTCGCGTGCGAAGGGAGGTTCCAGAAGTCAACACTGTAAAGGCTGACACTGTCTGTTCTGAAAAAGGCTGACAATGTCCCCTCTGCAGCTGACAGAGAAGCCTCCAAAATAAAGGTGGACTACCTTTTGTACCCCTTAGTTCTGTAGAGACAAATCTGTTGTAAACCCTAGGGGTAATGTAGTCACTTCCTTAGGATGAAGCCGTGGGCTATAAATATGGGGGCTCGGTAGGTAACATTCAACACATGTAACACTTTGAGCATTTACTGTTGAGCTCCTGTACACATACCTCGCTGGTTTTCATCCAGAGTTCAATATATTTTGTGTTCCTTGTTCAAGCGGCGAAGCCCTGCGTCTTTGTGCTTTTGCTTGAGCTCGCTTTACATACCTCGCTAGTTTTAGTTCACCGAAGCCTGTCTTGGCGAAGGGTGTTTTTCTCGCGAAGTGTGTTTTTCAGTGTGCTGTCGCTCTGTGTAACACGAGGCAAGACCTCGCTGCTTACTAGCGAAGCCCTGGTTGTATCCCGTTTTGCTTCCTGTGTCGAAGCCCTTAGCGTAGTCCGTTTTGTGTGCGTGTAGACCTTCGCGTACGAAGCCCAGCACCAGTTGCTGTCGCCAAGTACTTGGTCGAAGTCCTCAGAGGGCTGTCCACTCTTGCGAAGGGTGAAGTGCGAAGCCTGCTCGAAGCACCTCGTGTGCGGAGCCTGCACTGACTTAGCAGAGTAGATTTTCGAGGGTTGTTCGTGGAGCGAAGTCTTCTTGGCTTCGAACTTTTGCTCCTGCGAAGCCTGTGTTCGGAGTTGTCGAAGTACCTCCGAACCAGACCTTCGAAGGTAGTGTTCGAAGCCTGTTCCGCAGAAGACAGAACAGAACCGAAGGCTAAGTTTTTAGCCCGAAATTTTAAAAGCTCCCATTCACCCCCCCTCTGGTCGCCGTTTCCGGTCCAACAGAACGTGTTACCCTTTGATCAAGCTCACCAATGATCTGCTCGGGAGGGTGCATCCTTTGAACATGGTGTGGAGACTCGCGGCGGGATGCAGTCTCCCCCTCAACTTGTGCGTTGGAGTGGTCCAAGATGACCGATGTTGAGGTAGTCGCTTCGGGACCTCGTGCCGAAGTAGTTGAAGCGGGGTCAGCTTCGGGGGTCGATGTCGAGGGTAGTAGGGGTTCGTCCTCGAATTCTCCGGGATCTTCTTCTTCAAATAAGGTCCGTTCCATGTCGTGTTCATTTGCCTGTTCAAAAGCAAAACTAACAGAGGGGGTTGATTCATCAAAAGTCACATCACTTGACTCGATGACAGTGTTAGTTTCCAAGTTATAAACACGATAAGAATGACCATGTGTAGTATAGCCCAAAAAGATCCCGTCCGAAGATCGCGACTCAAATTTATCCAAGTTACCACGTTTTAGGATAAAGCAGCGACAGCCAAAAACTCAAAGATGAGTAACCTTGGGCTGTCTCCCAAAACGCAGCTCATAAGATGTCAAATTTAAAATTGAGCGCAGGAAGATACGGTTGGAGATGTAACAAGCAGTGTTCATGGCCTCAGCCCAGAATTTTCTAGGAGTCCTATGCTCATCAAGCATCGTCCTAGTCATCTCAACCAAAGTGCGGTTCTTCCTCTCAACAACACCGTTCTGTTGAGGAACCCGCGGAGCAGAGAATTGATGTTCTATGCCATGCTCCATGCAAAAGTCAACAAAGAGACTATTTTTGAACTCGGTGCCATTATCACTTCGAATGAATTTCAATGCACCTGGGAGTTCAGTAAAAAGTCTCAAAGCCAAGCTCCGAAAGTGTGAAAACACTTCATCCTTGCTGGCAAGAAAGAAGACCCAAGAGTAGCGAGAGAAATCGTCGACAATAACTAAAACATACCACTTGCCGCCTAAAGAACTAACCCGAGAAGGACCTACAGTGTCCATGTGGAGAAGTTCTCCGGGCTGTTCAGTCATCACTGAGGTGACTGGCGAATGTGAAGCGGCAATCATTTTTCCATGTCGACAGGGAGCGCAAACTAAATTCTTCTCAAACTTGAGCTTGGGCAATCCTCGGATCAGGCCTAGGGCGCTCAGACGAGCGAGCAACTCAAAGCTCATATGCCCTAGTCTCCTATGCCACTTCCAAAGCTCAGAAGTTGAATGTGCAACAAGACAATGAGAAGATCCAGATGACTCAGAAAAATCAGCTCCAAAAACTCTCCCAACTCTAAAGATCTTACACACCACAACGCCATCAGAATTGAGCACTTGCGAAGTATCGCGATGGAATCGCACTTCGAAGCCCTCATCTAGCAACTGAGATACAGACAGCAAATTGTATCCCAGGTTTTCAACCAAAGCAACATCTTTGAGAGTGAAATTCGAGTTAATTCTTACCACACCTTTACCTTTCACTCTACTCCTTCGATTGTTTCCGAAGGTGATATGTTCCCTTTGCTTGGTTGTGGTGAGGCTGGAGAACCAAGCTGCATCTCCGGTCATGTGGCGCGAACAACCGGAGTCCATGATCCACGTGCCCTCCAAGCCTCGACCTGTCGCCTACACACGATAAGAATGTCTCGATCGCTCAGTGCTGGGGTGAGTGAAATAATGACGAGGCATCCAGCACTGAGTGACACGAGTAGTAGGCACAGTAAAAGCAGACGGTCTACGCACATAATAATCAGAATGATGCAAAGTGCGAGGTCTACTTACATGCTGTGAACGGACAACATGTGGAGGTCTCCTACTCTGACGAGGTACAAATCTGCTAGCCCGAGGTCTACCACCATATGGAACATGGTGAAGATCTCGAGGAGCAAAACCTCTCCGAGAAGTACGAGGAGCCTCAAAAGCAGGACGATAGTACAACTCAGACTCATGCATTCCTAAAGATGGGTAATGCATGTCCTGATAACTCATCGCCTGTGCGCGTCGCTCATCCTTGATGCGACGAAAACAGAACCCAACCAAATGACCCGCCCGCTGACAATAAGAACAATGGAACACTCTCCTAGGGGCACTCTCATGGGTCATAGGAGCAACTCTCACAGGCTCCTTGGGTTTCTTCTGTGTGGTTTTCTTGGGAGGGATTTTCTTGGCAGGAGGAGTGGTTTTCTTTGGTAGATGGGTAGGCTTTTTGGCTGGTGGGGTGTCTAACAGAGCTCTCTCTTTCTCTAGGGTGGTGGGAGAGGTAAAAACAGTTTTGGTCTTACTGTCTGAAGGTATCCTCTCAAAACCCAAACCTAGAGCTACCCCTGCTCTGTCAGCACACAACTTGGTCTTGACCAAGAGCAAATCCATCCTACCCTTTCCCTCAGTGCATTTATTAACCACGGAAAGAAGGTATTCATTTTCGGACATGAGGTTCTCAGCTCGCTCTCTAACAGTGCCTAGCTGGTCCTTAAGGGTGATGCACGTGTCACACACAGGCTGCACATCCTTAGAACTACCGGCCCTCTCCAATCTAGCCTCCAAATCATGAACATGCTTATCACGTAAATTAATGCTTTCGCGTAATAAAGAGCAGTTCATGCAATCAATAACATCATGAGGTCTAGAATCCACCTCCAAAAGCTGCTTCTGTGCAGTCTCAAGCTCAGAAAGAGTTTGAGCATGAACAGAACGCAACTGAGCAAGCTCACCCATGACAACAGAACAAGATTCACATTCAGCATCATTAATTTTAGACTTAAACATGGCATATTCAGTAGAAATAGATTCTAGCCTAAGTCTAAGGTCTTTTCTTTCTCTAGCGGCTTGCACAAGTAATCTATCCTGACCAAGAACTACTTCATTCAGCTCATCTAATTTAATTAGTAGCTGGTCAGATGATAGGTTTACCTCAGATGAGTCAAGCTCATCACCGCTGTGATCGCTGTCGGCCATGAAGCAAAGGCCGGTGAAGTCTCGTCCCTTCTTATCCTTCTTGTCCTCCTTCCTTGGGGACTCCTCCTCCTCAGAGCTTGACTCCTCAGTTGAGGACGTGTCAATGTCGCTGAGAGCAGCAACAAAGGCTCTGGAAGCGGCCTTGGCTACTTCCTTAGCCATCTTGCCGCGCTTGCCCTTCACAAAAGGCTTCCTCTCCTTTTTGTGGTATTTGGGGCGCTCACTCTCATCTCTCTTCTTGAGCTTAGGGAAATTAGCCTTGATGTGAGAAGTGTCACCGCATTCAAAACAACCACCAAAACCACTTCTCCTCTGATCCCGTCTCTCATGATGAAAACGGGTGAACCTCCGGGCAATGAGAGCAAGCTCATCATCAGCTAGAGTGTCCACCTGCTCCTTTGTGACGGAGACCAGAGAAGACAAAGCAAAACCATCTGCAAAAACACAAGTACCACATGTGCTTGGTTCTGCAGTGGTGCCACGGCTAGTGCTAGAAACCAATGCCAATGGCTGTGGCAAAGAGCTTCTGTGCACTGCAAGAGATGCCTTGGCAATCTCTGTGGACTTCAGCTTGCTAAAGAGTTCATCACAGGTCAAGGTGTCATAACCTGCGGACTCCTCAATGCTGGATATCTTTACTTCCCATATGCTACGGTCAAGAGCATAGAGAAGCTTGATAGCCCTATCATGATCACTGTAAGCAAGCGTCCCGTTGGATCGCAAGTTACTCACTATTGCATCAAAGCGAGAAAACATGGCATCTATAGATTCACCAGGTGCCTGCACAAACAGTTGATACTGTTGGTTGTAGGTGCTTTGACGCCTGGCCTTAATCTGAGTAGAGCCCTCATGAAAAACAGTGAGCGTTGTCCAAATTTCCCTAGCAGTCCTAAGGTGCTGCACCCTATCAAACTCACTTCTACTCAAACCGATGAACAGTATGTTTCTTGCCTTGGAATTGGCATTATACTGATCCTTCTCGGTTTGAGAGGTGCGAGTCTCAGGGATGGAGTATTGTGAGTCCACAATCTCCCAAATTGCATTTCCTTGGCTTAACAAGTAAGCCTCCATGCGCACCTTCCAGTATGCAAAATATGTCCCATCGAACAGAGGAATTTTACTGCCTCTATCCATGTCGCCAACAGATCACAAAACCGGTTAAGGTCAACTGGTGATCTTAACCTGCTCTGATACCAATTGTTGGACCGGAAACGGCGACCAGAGGGGGGGGTGAATGGGAGCTTTTAAAATTTCGGGCTAAAATCTTAGCCTTCGGTTCAGTTCTGTCTTCTGCGGAACAGGCTTCGAACACTACCTTTGAAGGTCTGGTTCGGAGGTACTTCGACAGCTTCGAACACAGGCTTCGCAGGAGCAAAAGTTCGAAGCCAAGAAGACTTCGCTCCACTTACAACCCTCGGAAATCTACTCTGCTAAGTCAGTGCAGGCTCCGCACACAGGGTGCTTCGAGCAGGCTTCGCACTTCACCCTTCGCAAGAGTGGACAACCCTCTAAGGACTTCGACCAAGTACTTGGCGGCAGCAACTGGTGCTGGGCTTCGTACACGAAGGTCTACACGCATACAAATGGACTCCGCTAAGGGCTTTGACACAAGAAGCAAGACGGGCCTCGATCAGGGCTTCGCTAGTAAGCTGTGAGGTCTGGCCTCAAGTTACACAGAGCGACAGCACATTGAAAAACACACTTCGCACAAAACACCCTTCGCCTAGACAGGCTTCGGTGCACTATACTAGCGAGGTATGTAACGCGAGCTCAAGCAAAAAGCACACAGAAGCAGGGCTTCGCCGCTTGAACAAGGAACACAATAAATTGAACTCTGGATGAATACAGCGAGGTATGTGACTACAAGAGCTCAACAGTAAATGCTCAAAGTGTTAAATGTTACCTACCGAGCCCCCATATTTATAGCCCACAGTTCACCCAAAGGAAATGACTACACTACCCCTAGGGTTTACATTGATTTTGACTCTACAAACCTAAGGGGTACAAAAGGTAGTCCACCTTTATTCTAGAGGCTTCTCTATCAGCTTTGCAGAGGGGACAGTGTCAGCCTTTTACAGAACAGACAGTGTCAGCCTTTGCAGTCTTTGACCTTCTGGAATCCTCCCTTCGCACGCGAGGGTGCGGTAGCTTCAGTGAGAAACCTGTAGCCAGATGGCCTTCGCTTCGCCGAAGATAGCCTTCGATACAGTGACGGTTTTGAGCCGAAGCCGTCAAAGCCCTTGGGTCTTCGCACCAACACCTCCGGAGTGGACCACCACGGCTTCGCAGCTACTCCCAGCTCGAACTCCGTCAGTCCGTGTACCGAAGCCATGCAGGCCGAAGCACCTCAAGTCAACCTTGCTCCGGAGCTAGCCTTGCTCCGAAGCCTTCCACCCTCCGAAGCCCCACCTTCGGAGTACCACCCTTCGAAGTCCCTCCTTCGTCCAAGGCCTCCGCATGAAGCATTCCATGAGCCCTTCGTCGCAGTGCCTCTCCCCGAGCACACTCCTCGACGAGCCTCACCCGGACCATGCCTTCGATGTGCCTCGACTTCTGAGACCTTCGTCGGGTACCTTCGAATGTCTCCCTCCGGAGCACACTTCAAATTCCTTGCCTCCGCAGAGGACTTGATCCAACCAACTCCGAAGTCACTCCATTCGGAGTACCTTCGAAGTGCCTCGCCTCCGAGGACTTTGACTCGGAGCACCTTCAGCCGGAGCCACGCTCCGCACTCTCTGCCTTCACCTGGCACGCCTCGACCCGAGGACCGACCCGGACCACCTTCGCAGCCACCGTGACGGAGCTCCCCGCTCCCCTGGCATCAAGCCTCCCGCTTGACCCAGGTTCACCTGCTGCGAACCTTGTCCGTCGCCTCCGAAGTCCCTGCGCACCACAGACAAACAGACAAGTGTATCCAGTACTCCGGAGACCTCTCCGGGTTAGCAACCTCCGGCACACACTCCGGTGTACCGCCCAAAGTACCGAAGCCCCTTCGGTACACACCCAGTCATCGTGTACTGTCGGACCCCTCCGACAAGCACACTCCGCTGCACAGCTGCAGCAAGCAAACACCGAACATCCTTCGGTAACACCACCTCCGAACACCCTTCGGAGGTACCCTTCGAACAGAGGGTAAAAAGCCTGTCAATCACTCATCACAAAACACCGAAACCAACCCTTGGTTTCTCAGATCTCATCGGATGAGCGGGGACGGAGGCGTTCCACATGCTCCATCCTTGTTTCCCGGTAAAATAGTCTCGCCAAGCTAGCACTTTTCAGTCAGTTAGTCCAAGCACTTAGCACAACCGCACGTAGTGGCCCAGCCATTTAGAATGCCAACCCTAGATTATGCGTTGCCTTGCGCCTTTTCCACTTGTCACAGGCTACACATAGCCGCATGCCCGCACTGCCCACATGGCCGCACAGAAACACACATGGCACAATCGCACAAGCACACAACTGCCCTTCCCCCTCACTCGCACGGCCACACATCGCCAGTTCGCCACAACCACACTATCCACAAGCGACGCTCACTCCCACGGCTCCCGATGACGATGGTGTACCTAGGCAGCGGCAGACCTAGCCGACAGTAGTGATTTGTGGCTCCAAGCAGCAACGGTGGTGGTGGCAATGGCAGACGCAAGCGACAACAACAGCCCACGACTCCAAGCAATGGCGGTGGTCCCGCACTCCCATGGCTCCAACGGCAACGTCAATCCCTAACACCATGCAACGTCCTTAAGCAAATGCTGCAACGCAGGTTTACAATGGCTTAGGATGAACTTAGGTATGAAGATCCATCGAGTTTGTCGTACAAAGATAGACCATGGTCGAATATAGGATGTACAATCAATTTTTTTTATTACGAGAACAAAAATAAAATGATAAAATCCGATAAGTTTTGCAAAAGGAGGCAGACCGTTGTCTCGGTTGAGACGGGACAGGGGAGCGTGCATGGCAGCACAGTGTTTATTCTGCCCCGATGGAGGGGCAAAAAGGTAAACTCGCGATGCCGCCTTCGCGCGGGAAACCCGGAAGAGAGCCCGCAGCTTTCCCTTTCATCTCCCCTGCTCTCTCTCTGCTCCTCCTAGCTGTACGACATGGCGCGGCTCTCCTGCGGGAGCGGGGGCTAGGGTTCCGCCTCCGCCGCTCTCCATTCTCCTCCCGTGGCGGGCCGCGCGCACCGGGGTGGGGGGAGGGGCAGTACGTGTGGCCTCGCCGCATGTGGTGATTTGAGATCCCGCCGTGCTCTCGTCGCCGCCGGAAGTAGGGGCTTCTCCCTGCTCGGCATCGCTCGCTTTCAGTCTCTCCCGGGGACGGCGCGGCAACCGGGTCTCGCTCCCGCCTCGCGTTGCACGGTAGGTGCATCGAGTTTAGCTTCTGGAAATAGAGTGCTCTGGTGTGAGCGCACAGGTCGAACGGAAGGCCTGCTGGCGTCACATTGCTGTGGTGTAGCAGAAAAGTCAGGCCGATCCATGATTGCTGTCATAACAGATGGTTTGATGGGGGCCTATTCATTCTGCTTTTGATATGTTTGTCCATACTAAGGGATGTTCTGTTGCAATGGTCCATGGATCAACATTGATTAAACAATGTCAGTGCTAAGGACTTCTGTCAAGTGGTATTGATGTTATCAACAACGCTGGTGATTTTGGTTTATGACTTTTGTTGCAGGGGATCGTGTTTGTGTTTAAGGTTTGTGCTTGGTAATGATAATTTGGGAAAGTATGTCACACTTTTTATCTCATCATTATATGGTAGTAACCAAACTAGTTTAGAATAAAAGCCAGACATACGGCATGTAATGTCTATCGAAGTGTATTTTTGGGGGGTTTTCCCTTACATTATTTCCCTGTTTAGAAGACAATAATTCATATCTTACGAAACAACCACCATGTGAGAATAGAATTCATATGAGGATCCTGATTTCTGAAGGGGTCCTTCACTCCTTATGATCTTGAAATGGGCAACTTGCCTTACTTTCTAGAGACCACACTACTGAAATACAATTACAATCTTCAATATGTTTACTCTCTAAGATCCTAACTTCAGAAATATGGATACAAAATGCTACCGTTTACACAATGATCCTGAATTTTGTTATATAAAAGATTAAAAGTGTTGCTTTATCCAAAAGCACATCAACATTGTGATTCATTTGTCACCCAGATTTGGGGATTAGGTAAATGAATCAGCTTTAGTTGTGATGTTGGGGTCCACGAAAGATTGCACAAATTAAAATATCTTGGACCTTGGCCGGGTAAGGTTCAGAATTCAGATTCTCCGGTGCTAGTCTTAGATCTTGTTTGGCATGGCTCCAATTCCAAACTCAAGTTGGAGCGGGGAATTTCTAGCTCCAAAACTCCATGAGTTGGAGCTCTATTTTTTGTTTTTGTTTAGTATATTATCAAAATGACTTAGTTGGGCGTTCAAACTTATTTATAGCTCCATCTCCAAGAATTTTTGGAGTTAGGAATTTCTAGCTCCAACTTGAAGTTGGATTTGGAGCCATGCCAAATAGGGCCTAGTCATCGTAGTTGGAATTGTGCTACATATGGAATGGATGGTTATTGTATATTGTAATATCTTAGTTTCAATTTTCAATGTTTTTGCTAATTACATTCGACATGAACTGCGCTATGTTCGTGTGACAGGGTGTCATGGTATGTTTTTCATTTCAGCAAATATTCCCTGTTCTCTGATTTCCAAATATAGATTGTGTTTGTGTTCATATTGCGGTACTGGTATCCAACTAGTGTAAATCTAACGAACTTTTGTTGAATCACACCTTCATGCTATACACAAAACATCGATTTGCATTAAGTTTTGTTTGTACATTATACATGTAACTGAGTTTTCTTGACCACATTCAGTTTGGATTGTTCCTTTGATCTGTGCTGCACATTTTAACATTTCTTGAATCTCACAATACTATACAATGTTCACACATGACATAACCCTATATTTGTTTTCATCAATAATTGTCAGTGACTCAGTGCATTTTACAGAGAATGTATGCTAGACATCTATGCTTATGTCATGGCATCAAATCATTACTCTCCTTGTATTCATTTCAGTTTTCTTTTCTTTGAGTTGTTGTACTCCTATATGCTAACAATTGAAACAAGCTCCAATTTGCAAATTATGTCAGCTTCAATTACCTTATGATTTAATCAACTCACACCTACCACCTTAACAACTTTCACCTGCTTTGTATTAACATGCATGTGTTCTCATCAGAGTTCATCATCATAGTCTTGCATTAGTCTTTATGACCGACAAGCTCACTCTGATTCAATTTAATTTTAATTGTACTTAAAACAGTGTGTTTAGTTTTTAAGCAATGCAACATCCATTTCTTTGCATAGGTCCACATTAAATGCAGACATACAACCAAATAACCAACTCCACTAGCAAGATTGGCCGCATCATTGTTTGATAGTGGTGGGGCTGTACTAGCTACAAGTAGATCCTGAGGCCTGCTTGTTTTCCTATATAAGGATTAATTTCAGATACTTGGAACTTGGGCGACTTGACCTCTGCAAGGTTATGAAGTTATGTGTGTTGTGACAATATCTTGTAGTAACCCTATGTAGTGTCTCTTGTATCAGTTATTGGTTGAGATTTCCCATTCGTATTATCAACTCAGTTTGATTGATTGCACTTAGCTATCCTGGTCTCCTGGTCACCTTTGCCCATAATATCTTTGTTAGCAAGATCATGTTTTTTGTTCTCACTTTCAGATAAAATCTCTGAACATATGCTTTTCACCGTGAAACCAGAAGATTTAAAATTCTAAGTAGTTGGTTAATTTCGAGTTCAGGTGTCTACTCGTTATTATATCTTACAGAGCGTTTTATTCATTTTTGCAGCTTCTAACTATGGATGCCCCATATATATCAAATATAGTACCATGTCCATGGGAGGAATTCATCACTACTTTTGGACCAGCCAAGGTATTTCATAACACACCATCTTTTTTTGGCAAGTGGTATATGTGAATTCTTAGGATACATGCATGGAGTAGCCTTTTTTTTTACATTTCACAATGGAGTAATTGTGGTAGGATTATTTCATGACATTTTAGCCATACACGTGCATTTTCTTTGGTTGTTTCAGCTTATATTGTTTATGTTTTGAATTCTGATAAATTAGGTAAGTTCCAAAAAGTCACTGAAGCTACAAAATATATTTTAGAGCTCTGATTTTAACTCTATAATCTTGATCATAGAAATCAAAAATGGCATAATGCATGCTAAAAGGAGTAGCTTCCTTTGAGATTCAGTGCTCTTGCTGTTGAGACAAACAGCTCGTTGATACTTCTAAAAATAAATTTATGATATCTTGAGTATATCTAGCTGGATAATAGAAATGAATTTTTTCATTTTTTTCCTTTGCTCTTGGTGAAAGGCTTTGATGGATGAAAGCTGTTTTCAGTTTATGTCTAGCTGTGTGCTAGTTGCCTTTGACATTGGATGATTTTCCTGTTAGTAGTATTTAGAGACGATGATTGGTTGACACTTGACCTAATGCAATTGATAGCTCATAGCTGTTAGACCTTAATTTTAGCAGATAAAGGTGAATAAAATTCCAATGCATAAACTGTTGAAGAATGCTGCCACAAACCCTGTTTTGAGGGTACCATGAAATAGGTGAATCTTGGATTCTTAGAGTAATTGCCTTATTTTTCTTATGTCCATCTTGACAGTCAGATCAGATTTTACTTCAAAGCAAGGACTTGCTTGGTCAACTTGTCTTGGTTTCATGATTTTTGCTCCTCAATTATTAACAGGCGCACCTCCTAACCTCCATGTGTATTTTGATATTGGCAGAGTTTAGGCATTCTGCAAATCAATATGCTTTTAAAAGTTAAGATGTCAGATCCAAATTAATGCACTTCACTTCTCTCATGGACTGATGATAAGCCCATGTCAATATTCAGCCAATTTCCTGAAATAAGAATCCACACCTTTTATTCTCTAATCTGTTTACAGAATATATTGAAATATAAGGCTGTAAATGTTTCCCAGTAGTTGCTAAGATAATACCTCTCTCTCTCTCTCTCTCTCTCTATCTATCTATCTATCTATCTATATACGCTTTAGGTGCCTTCTCCAGTCTCACTTAGCCTTCCTCCTTGACATCAGAAACTGCTACTGGAAGCAGCGTTACACTATCCGTTGGACCAAACTTGGAGATGCCAACACCAAGTTCTTCCACTCAGCTGCTACCTCTAGGTGTTGTCGCAATACCATATCCTCTGTTAAGTTGGACAATGGCACCTGGGTTTCCACGCATGAGGACAAAACCGAGGCAGTCCTTGATTTTTTCCTCTGTAAAATGGGCTTCTCCAATCATCCTCGCATGGACTTCGACTTGGCCCAACTTATCCCCAGGGTGCAGGGCCTGGATCATCTGGGGGCGGATATTTCCGAGACTGAACTGGATTCTGTTATTAAGTCCATGCATTCCGACAAAGCCCTTGGCCCGGATGGATTCAACGACACTTTTTATAAAACTTGTTGGCCCATTATCCGGCAGGATTTCGTTGATCTTGCCTCTCATTTCTCCAATAGCGATATCCAGCTCCATCCTATCAATGGCTCTTACATTGCTCTTATCCCCAAAGGACAATGCCCTATTGCTGTCAAAGATTACCGTCCTATCTCCCTTATGAACACTAGTGTTAAGATCATCACCAAAATTCTTGCCAACAGGTTACAAGGGGTCATCACTACTTTGATCCACAATAATCAGTATGGCTTCATCAAAGGTAGAACCATCCAGGACTGTCTTGCCTGGGCACTGGAACTTGCCCACAGATGCAAACAGTCGAAGCATGAGTCTATCATTTTAAGCTGGATTTTGAGAAGGCCTTTGACACCATCGAGCACTCAACTATCCTGCTCATGATGGCCCAGTTGGGTTTCCCCAACAAATGGATCCATTGGATTGGCCTTCTCTTATCCTCGAGCTTCTCTTCTGTCCTGCTCAATGGCTCCTCTGGAAAATTCTTTCACTGCAAGAGAGGGGTGAGACAGGGGGATCCTCTTTCCCCTTTACTTTTCGTCCTGGCGGTTGATCTTCTCCAGCATATCATTAACAAAGCCTCCAGTTTGCAGGTTATTCAGGGCCCAAAATGTCTTCCCACAAACCTTGATTTTCCTATTGCCCAATATGCCGATGACACCATCATCTTCCTCCATGTAGACCAAAAGAACCTCTTTTGCCTCCGAGGGATCCTCAACACGTTCTCCCAATCCACTGGGCTCAAGATTAATATGTCCAAATCTACTCTCATACCAATAAACACTTCCTCGCAAAAAGGTGAGCTTCTGGCGGCCACCTTTGGGTGTCCTACGGGCTCACTTCCTTTCCCTTATCTCGGCCTCCCCCTGGGGGTGTTGAAACCAAAGCCAGCCGATCTAGCATTTCTTATTGACAATGTCGAACGGAAATTGTCTTCCCTTTCCCCCTGGTTGTCCATGGCGGGTAGGCTTCAAATCGTAAATTCGGTCCTCTCTGCTCTACCCACTTACGCCATGTGCACCTTCAAGCTCCCCATTTCCATCATCTCCCGCATCGACAAGGCCCGACGCAATTTCCTTTGGCACGGTCACAGTCCTACCGGCAAAAATTCCTCCAGAGTGGCCTGGCACAAGGTCTGTAAGCCGAAGGTCAAAGGGGGACTTGGGGTCATCGACCTTCGCACTCAAAACATCGCCCTTCTTCTTAAACACTTACATAAATTCTTGAGCCCCTCTCTCCCCCCTGGGCTAGTCTGGTCCATCTTCATTACATTTTCGCTGTTTCGCCACCCCACCTTACTCCTGCTCGCGGCTCTCGTTGGTGGCGAGACATTCTTGCCCTTTCCATTCTTTTTCGGGCCATTGCCAACCCCTCCGTTGGGGATGGATACCACACCGCCTTCTGGGAAGATGGTTGGTCTGCCTCCCCTCTTCGGCTTCTCTTCCCTCACTTGTTCTCCTTCGCAAAGCGTCGCACTTGCTCTGTAAAGTATTTCCTCTCGCAAAATCCTCCGTTGAGCAATTTCTTTCTGCCGCTTTCCGTGGAGGCCCACTGTGAGTATCAGCATCTGCTTCCCTTGTTGGAGAACCTGACCCTTCAGCCCAACACCCCAGATAATTGGTCTTTCATCTGGCGCTCCTCTTACATCGCTGGTCTCTTCTACAATTACCAATTCCAATTTATCCAGGCTCATGGTTCCTTACGATGGCTTTGGAAGTCCAGGTGTTCCAACAAGCTGAACGTCTTCTTCTGGCTTCTTCTCATGGACGGCCTCAACACCAGACAAGTCCTTCGCAGGAAAAGAATCCTTAACTCTGCTGAGGAAGCCTACTGCAGTCTTTGCTCTTTAAGAGTGGAAGAGTCGGCGACCCACCTTTTCTTCGACTGCCCATTCAGCCGCATGTGCTGGGCCTTGCTGGGGGTCCACTGGATCTCTCCTGGCATAGTCCCAGATAGATTGGAGGCCTTGAAGATTACATTTAGGAGACCTTTTTTCATGGACATCGCTGTAATGGGGGCTTGGTCTATATGGTTAATCCGCAATAGAAATGTCTTTGATGGGATCGCCCCCACTATTTATTCCTGGAAGACTCGCTTCCTCCTTACTTTCTCAGCTCAGTCCCAACGTTTCCCCCCTAATGTTAAAGAGGATCTGAAGCGCTGGATTGATGCTTTGTAACTTCTTCTTCTCTACCCCATCCCCCCCTTGTCTCTGGCTTGTCATCTTATTTAATTTATAAAAATCTTAAGTAGGAGCCTCTCCTACTGATTTGCCTCAAAAAAAAATATAGCTTCTTTCCAGGACCTCAATGTTTTATCACAGGCAACTTTTAGTGTTTTAGATGGCATTATCCTAGGTACAATTTTATGGTTTATTCTTTATGACTTTATCAACTACAAGCAGTAGTGTTGTCACATGCTGGGTCTAGGACTGGGATATTTGGGACTAATATGGAAAGTGAGATTATATTTGAAGGAGGTAACTGCTTGTAAGCCTAGACCTTGCTGGCATGGTGGCACCATGATGGGAGACGTGCCAGCAAGGCAGGAACTTTCGACTAGGAAATTTTCTCAAATCCAATCCACTTTATTTCTCTCAAAACCTCTAGCTTATATACTATATAGTGCTAGCACCTAATAACAAACTACGTAACAAACTAGATATTTCCATAGAGATATTACATGCCTAATCATATCTCTAAACTAACAAATTCTAAATTGCTGCTACAGTACTGTGGTACTGTTCACAACCTATATTGGAGATTGGACTATGGTGTGGGCCTTGGCCTCTAGGCTCATGCCCATGACAGGTGTCCCTATTGCCTGCTAATTTCCAAGGTTATTTAATGCTAGATGTGATAAACTTAGCAGTATAATTCTTAGATTATGAAATGTCAAATGTCAATATATTACTGCAGAAGTATTGCAGTGGTAAGTATGAACAGTCTAATCTAGTGCTAATGTGATTTGGCTGTATTGTACAGCAACAAATAAAACACGTTCGTGATAGTCAACATTTTGAGATTTGTACTGTGAGAGCATTTCTTGTTTAAGTAATTAAGTTCCTATTGTCTTCTAAACTCAGTTATCATAAATGATAGAACCAAATAACCAATCAATATACACAAAATGGTTTACTCTAAGTGTGCAGATGATCTGAGATTTTTACTGATTTGATATGAAACAGGCATCAACAAATGTTATGCAACCTATTGAAATGAGTGGTTTGTTATTACTCCAAGCTTGAATAACTGTTGAGGGTGTGAACATCTAAAACTGATATAGATTGACATGTATTGAAGATCTTAAATTACCCTTAAAATCAAATCTGCCTGC
Organism: Zizania palustris; assembly: GCA_019279435.1. Taxonomy (NCBI): domain Eukaryota; kingdom Viridiplantae; phylum Streptophyta; class Magnoliopsida; order Poales; family Poaceae; genus Zizania; species Zizania palustris. The sequence goes on along the minus strand of JAAALK010000080.1, from coordinate 7,961,380 downwards.
TAGAGCCATGTTACTATCACAATAAAAAGGATGCAACGAATGCCCATGATTTTGTTTTATGATTGGTTTATTCTTGTAATGATATAATATGTGCATTCTCTTAACCGGTTAGTACTGGTGCGCCTTAAACTTTTCATATATGTATTATGTTTATAAGCATGTAAAATGGATGGTCTTTTTTTCTTGCATTGCACTTCCATTTTGATCTTGCAGTATTTGATAGCACAGAAAAATAACTACAAATAGGAGAAAATCTGTATTGATCTAAGAATGTGATCCATGGTATATATGTGAACAACAGTATGTAAATGCATTTGACGTGCTAACCTGATTGATAACTTGTTGATCTTCCATAGCACAACATTAGATCCCTACTTGGATCAACATTTTTACTAACATGTGATGAGCTTGTTGAGGTGAAAGTAAAGAGAAGGAGCAAGGCAGTAGCTTTTGCCCCTGTATCTGTCTGAGGTTGATGCTGCCATTATGGCATTATATATATAGACATTACAGAGTATTGCAACAATAGCCAGGAATTATCTGTATCGTCAAACTGGCTGTCACTTGCACATTTTATTAGTTGTTTGGGTGCCTTTGGTTATTTGCATTGGATACAAGACATTTTCCAATAGGCTGTCCTGATGCAGTCCAGCCTAATACGGAACCTTTTTTTTGACTACTTCCTCCTTTCTGCCAGCAGAAGAAACCTCCAGATCTCTGTAATAGTTTGTTTATCCTTGATGCAAACTAACGGTGTGTGTCTACTGGTCCCTACATATTTATGCAAATTGATCTTGGATATGCCTATATAATCCTAAAGTTACTGCCTGATGACACCAAACCACTAGTCTTTTTTCTTCAAGAGATGCCACTATCTTTTTTTGTGTTTAGTGTACTCAACCTCATTACGCTGTTTATTATGATAAGTGGTTTCACTTTATTACTGGAATTTGTTGCAATTTCTCTGCAAAGATATCACATTGTTGTCTTCTGTTATTGCAGGATAATGCATTGCCATTGATGGGTGGAATCAAGGTTGCCTATAGTAGCGTAAGGCAAACAGAAGGCTGTCTTGTTGCCAAGATGTGGATCCCTGTCTATGGCTTACGTCTCCCAGGCCTCATCACCATGAAATGCCCATCTATGGCTTCCCAAGCCATGCCCCAGCGCAGCAACCCCTTGTAAGACGTGTCCTTGTTCTGCACGTGCCCATCGACCACTCCTGCAACACCGTTCTTCTGCCAAACGCGGTTGAACTCATCGGTGCTTTTCCTTAATGGGATAGCACCGGTGATACCTAACTATATTTAGCATATAGTTTCTCATTCCAGCAAATCATCCTGTTTTCGCCTCCATTAACCACCTTGATTTCGTTGTGGTTTTGTTTTGGAGGGTGCATTGTCATTCCAAGGTTGTACTATGTCCCAATGAACTGTACTCGAATTGCTAATTGCTGATCTGATCCCCATGTGACACCTCGTGCCTGCTAATATTTGATAATGCCCTTTGAGATGGGGGGGCACTGGCTTCTTTCGGTGGCCGTAGCTTGGTTTATAAATTGGAATTGCTGGATAAAGTGGCATTATTCCTTCCTAACATCATTTGTCACTATTGTGTTCTATCTTTTCCGTGCCTTATTTTTTCTATATATTCTGCAGCACAACACCATTGAGACAATTGTATATAGTTTGTATTGCTCTCAGGGTTGCCCCATGGAGTAGTTACATCCTTACATGCTAAGTATCACCATTGTGCCAGTGTCCAGTGCATCTTCCCACTAGTTGGGTTTCTTTGCCATGGGTGGCAGCCTCCTTTCTTCGTGTCCATTCTGCTTGTCTTTCCCTACAAAGGTAATCCATACTGTCACCTGCACTGGCTGCTCTTGAGATCTGATTCACTTGCTGTGACTAGCAAAAAAAAGACGGCGGTGAAATTTTGTAACCATGAAGCTGACACTGACAGAAAGGTGTGGACTGTGGACTGCAGATACGTTTTGGGCTTTTGGCTGGACAAGATGGGGGCTGCGGTCGATAACTTGTGCCTCGACCCGATTAAGGCTCGTTTATTTCAGCTTTGAATTAATCTAGTTTTTTTTTTCATAAACTAAAATAAACAAGGTAATTTTGTCAGTTTATTATAATCTGAAGTACAGATTATAACAATATAATAAACTGATGAAATCTAGTTTTTTTATAAGCTGATTTTTATAATTTAAAGTTAAAAAAAACAGACCCTAAAGATGGCAATGGTATCTGCTTGTTAGGTAAGCTTTAATTCCGACCTATTATATATATATATATATATATATATATATACACACACACACACACACATATATGAGTTGGGATTTTAAACTGTTTGATAGTCTTCAATCATGATTCATTTCACTTGGATAGACTGAGATTGAGGTTTCAAACAAGGTCAGAAAATCTAGACCTGATCCATAAAACACCAAGTAGTTGAATAACTGAAGTACACTGTAGATCAAATAAACAGTCCACTAATTCACAGAACAGGGCAATATTGCAAGATAATAAAAAAGGAGCATATATATAATATATAAGAGAAGGTGAGGTGTAAATCTAACCATGGACCATAGTGTATCTAATTCAACAAGTTCGCCATTTGAGTTAAGAGTGGGATTTAGGTTTAGTAATTGGGTGGTCATCACATCTATTTTGGGCCCAATTTGGTTTACTAGCTGGAGTGAGACAATATGTAGGGAATATATATGTAGGTATTCATTAGGTTACTGGTATAGATACTATTGAATGCACTCGCTTACTCATTGGTTAGTGTTTTTATCATAAATACATGTCAGGATTATTAACCCATACCCGTCTTCTAATGGAACAATTATCATCAAGTTTCATTTTCTGGTCTATGTTGCCATATTTAGACTTGATGGGCTCAGCATGGTGTTAGCGACCAACTGCTCGCAGAATCAATTAGAGAATGCAGCAAGGAAAACGAAGAACAGAACTCTCGCGCTTGAAGCCCCAAGCCGAGCCGCTACCCAATTTCTCCTATTTTCATCAATGCCCTTACATAAACTCGTTCTGTTTTAAGTACTCACGCCAACACAACCCAACAGCCAACACGCATAGCCCATTACAAGGCCCACAACTAACATGTTGTCCTAACACATGTCCAGCAAGGTGCAGTTAGGTTGCTGACATCTTCTCCTCCTTAAATTTTAGCTTGTCCCCAAGCCAAGGAATCAGTGAATGTTTCTTGCATCTCCACCAAAGCCTTCCCTAGTGAATGTTTCTTGCATCTCCACCAAAGCCTTCCCTGAAGCGTCTACAAGCTATTAGTGAATATGTGCAAACTCATTAGGTGGTGTGAAAAAACTCAACTTGTTAAGACCGGTTTGGTGTACCAATGCCAAAAGAGAAGAGATCAGCCTAGGGCTGATCAGGATGGAGTCCTGGCTGGCGCATCAGGAGGAGTTCAGGCAGAATAGAAGATTTAAGTAATATGGAGTTTGTTGATACCAAAATCCGACGACGAAGCACCAACACACCGACGTCGATTCGACACGACCCAAAAGCATGTGGATACCTAGGGATGACCCCAAGCATAACACGACACCGATGTCGCGTTCCGACGACCCTTGATAGTGACAAGGGAGGGTGGAGTCGCTAGACAATTAGATTACAGAAGTATAACCTAATTAGCCGAAGTGTTAAACAAACAATTAAACCAGCCAAATTAGGGCCGGTTCAACCGAAGTGCGTAGTGCGGTCAGACCGGCCTATAGGGGCCGATTAGACTGGGGGTGACCCGTCGGTCAAACCGCTCAGGCGAAGAGGGGCACGCCAGAGGATGACTGCGCATAGTCAGTCAAACCGTCCGTACACCATCGGTCATATCAGCGCGTGCCGACACCAGGATGATGGGGCATGCCGACAACGGGGTGATGGCCCGACACGACCTGGTCAGACCGACAATGCCAGATCAGAACGTCTGGGTCGCCGACGATCGTCTTGCGGTTGACAGCTTGATGCAGGACTCCTTGGCGAAGAAGGTGACGATCTTTACTCCTACAGAACACCAAGAATCAAAAATAATTCAGCCTAAAGACCGAATTATCAAGTGTAGCCAATAGAAACCGATAAAAGGGTAGAAATCCGTTACGTGGATTAAACGAGTGATTCACGAGCGAATCAACAAGTCTTACCACGATTACAACGTGATCAACAGAGAGTTTTCAGTGCAAACTCACAAAGATGTACAAGCTAAACTAATCCTAGGGCAAGGAAAGTAGATTGGAAAGGTAAAAGTACGATTCAAAGAAATTAGGGTTTGATCTTGTGTTGGATTGAAGATGATCCTTGAATCGACCTTGCCCCTATATTTATAGGGGTTGGTCTCAACATTCTTGGGCTTTAATCTACTTAAAAAACACGTCTAAGTCGTTAAGATTTGATTATGGATAAGATTACCCCAAAACCAACTAAACCCTTTCAGACTCAGATAAGGCCAGTCCTACCAGACCCATATGGCCGGTCTGATCGGGCCTACTATGGCCGGTTGGACCGGCCTGTGCCAGGAAATTGCATATTTTCGGCCAAAAATACCAATTTTTACTTTTTGACAATTTTGACCATTAATGCCACTTTTTGCTCAACACATGCCCCCTGCATTTTGGAAAACTTAGTGAGCCAAAAGCACAACGGGCTAAGGGCGATATACTTCATATCGGCCTTGCGACACTTCAAGCATCTTTCCACACACTTGGGAAGTATTTTTTTCAAATATATATCATTCAAAGCTCTATGAAATCGCTCTCCTTGTAAAGACTCTAGCAAATATGCATTACCTAGAGCGATTTCAACAACTCTAAAAGAACCTTTCCAACTAGGCGACCATTTACCAAACTTTGGGCTTTTAGTGCCTAAAAGAAAAATCGTCTTCCAAACTAAGTCGCCAACTTGAAATGATTTTGCTTTCACCCTTTTGCTGTATGCTCTAGCTACTCTTCTTTATCTCTTTCTATAGACTCTAGAGCCCTCAATCTCTTATCGGTCACCTCTTCCAAATTATCCTTCAAAGAAACAAGATTTACCTCTACCGGTAAAACGACTTCCTATCCATACACCAATTCATATGAACTTACCTTGGTGGCGCCATGCTTCGCAACTCTACATGCTTATAATGCTTTAGAAAGCACCTCATGCCACCTTATAGGAAAATCTTCAATCTTCTTCTTAATAAGCTTAATCCAGTTTTATTACTAGACTCGGCCTAACCATTGGCCTGAGCATAGTATGGTGAAAAGTTTATCAACTCTATACCATATGATTCGGCAAAATCACACACCTCTTTAGAAACAAATGAAGCACCCTGATCTGTAGTAAGAGTTTGGGGAATACCGAATCTATGTATAATGTGCTTCAATATAAAATCAATTACCTCGTTATGCATTATGTTCTTGAGAGGCACAACCTCGGTCCACTTGGTGAAATAATATGTAGCCATCAACACGAACCAATGCCCTTTTGAAGACGAAGGATAAATTTGGTCGATGAAGTCCAAGGCCCAACCTCGGAACAACCATGATTTGATAATAGGATGAGCAAAGATGCAGGAGCAATATGAATATTACCAAACCTTTAACATGCTTCACATCCTCTATAATATCTAAAACAATCATTAGTCATAGTCGGCCAATAAAACCCCGCTCTTTTGAGCATCCAACTCATTTTCTGGGTCGACTGATGAGTACCACAAAGACCTTCACGCACTTCACCCATAGCAAGTTTAGATTGATCGACATTCAAACTTTTCAAAAGCACTCCATCAATTGTTTGGAGATACAACTCATCATCAAGCAATACAAACTTAAATGCTTGCCGCCGAACTTTCCGATCAAACTTTTGGCTAGGATCTCTCAAATATTGGATAATTATAGTTCTCCAATCATCCCTGTGATTTCCAGAAGTACTCGCCAAATCTCCACTTGAATCGGCGTTTAAATCTAGAATTTCAATATGCCCCTGAGCCCTAAGCTTTTATGGCATATGGCGGTCAGACCGTCCTGACATGGCCGGTCAGACCGGCCAGGTACCTGCGGTTGAACCGGCCTGACAGGGCCGATCAGACCGAAGTCCTCTGAATCAAGTGACATAGTTTCTTCAAGCATCGATTTTTCTTATGCGAAAAATTTGCCTCTTTTGACTTTACAACCAGATGCTTCCTGAGCCAAATCATTTGCTAATGAGTTGACTTCTCTAGACACATGAGAAATTTCAAAGTTATCAAAAGTGTCAATTATGCCTAGACATTTATCCAAGTAGCTATTTAATAAACCATTGAAGCATTGAGCATCTTTATCTACTCGTTGAACTACCAATAGTGAATCACCATATGCATGAACATTTTTAACATCCATAGAGTCTAAAAGTTCAAGTCCTAGCAATAAAGCTTCATATTCAGCTTGGTTATTAGTGCAAGGGAACTCTAAACGAGCCGAGGTCTCAAAACTCATACCACTAGGCGATATGAGCACAACTCCAACACCTTAGCCATTTTTGCAAGACGAACCATAAAATAGAGTTTCCATGGTACCACCTCAATTAGAGCAAGGTCGTCACTCCAATTGATGTCTATAGGGTGATCAATTATAAAGTTTGCAACAATTTGGCCTCTCATCGCTTTCAAGGGTTCATAGGCCAAATCATACTCAATTAAAGCATAAGCCCACTTTCTGATTCTCCCACTTAGAATCGGCTTTTGCAACATGTATTTTATAACATCGGTTTGACAAGTGACAATACATGTGCTAGATAAAAGATAATGGCGGAGCTTGGTATATGCATAATAAAGTGATAAACATAAACGCTCTAAGAACACGTACCTCGTATCGACATCTAACAGGCGACGACTCAAGAACATGATGATGTATTCCTTTCCCTCCACCTCTTGAGTCAACACAACTCCTATTACGCTATCTTCTGCAGCAACGTATATCCGAAATGGAATCTCGACTTTCGGGGCTCTTACCATAGGTGGTGATGACAAGAACTCTTTAATTTGATCAAAAGTGCATTGCTAACTTGCCCCCAAGTGAATTCGACTTCGTTCTTCAGCCGAAGTATGGGGACAAAAGCATCAATCTTGCCAGACAAGTTAGATATAAAGCGACATAAATAATTCACCTTTGAGTGACCTCAAGAATTTGTTCAAGCTTTTTTTGAGAATAGACACATCCCAAGAATGCGCCCTACTTTATTAAAAATCAAGTTTTCAGATCACACAACCAAAGTATCAAGCATGAAGAACTATTACCCCTATCACCCCCTGAAACAAGGAGCATCACCTAAAACTCAGAACCCTTCCCAACAAAAGCCCCACAACAATACAGAGTGTATCCAAAAGTACCAAATACATCCATCACACAACCAACATTACACCATTAAACCATCTGACTTCCACTCGCCACCCAGAAACTCGATTACTCCGACCAAAACGCCCAATGCAGACCATCACAGGAGTTTCATCAGCTTCTTGTTTTTGCCAGTTGGTCGGTTCGAGCATGGAGCAATTCGAAGCATTCCATCATGGCCTCCCTGTGACACCCCTTCACCAGATTCCTCCACTGCGCAATAAAATTCGTTAGTATATACAAAACCATATGCACATTACTAGGAACTTTGTTGTTAAACACAAAATCATTACGAGTAATTCACATCGTCCACACCCCCGCAGCCACCACTCCCAAATATACAATTTTTTTCCTTGCACTCAGAAATCTGTTATGAACACCCACAATTTGCCGAATATCAGACAAACACATCTGCCAACCCAGAGCATCCCGAACAAAGCACCACAGAAGACGAGATAATGAACATTGAAACACCAGATGATTCACCGACTCCATTTTGCCGCACCACTTGCAATGCGGGTCTCCCCTCCACCCCCTTTTTTCAATTGTTCCCCAGATTGGATTTTACCATGCATTACTAGCCACAGGAAGATCTTAACTTTGAGAGGAGCAACCACTCTCCACACCAGCTTAAATCCATCATCCACTATCCCCCCAAACACCAACCACTAATAAAGAGATCTGGATGAAAACCCCTTTCTATCTAGCGCCCAACCAACTTTATCACCACCTGCCCTCAATGACACCTCCAAGCACTTCTCAACCAAATTATCCCACTGCATACGCTCATGACTATTCAACGAACGCCTAAACGGACAAAACCACCCCTCCTGCTTTACCGCAAAAACTGAAACCCCCTGAGAGCTGCAAATATCGTACAACCCAAAAAACTTGATTTTCAGAGGCATATCACCCAACCAAGCATCCTCCCAAAACCTAATTTTATCACCCACTCCCAAATCAAACTTACAGTTACCCAACACCAAGGACTTAATTGTCTGAATGTTATTCCAAAAACAAGAGCCCTTAGTAGAATTCACACCCAAGGCAAGCTCCCCTAAGTTATATTTTTTCCTCATCAGATCATAGCAAAGCCCTCCTTATCACTCAGAATGTTAAACACCCATTTTCCCAATAAGGCACAGTTCATAACCCTTGTATCTAAAAAACCCACCCCCCATTATTTTTAGGCCTACACAGATTCTTCCAATTCACTGTATGAAATTTTTTATTATGTTGAGTCCCTCCCCAAAAAAACCTACTTCTAATCCTATCAAGATGGACATGCACAGATTCAGGCAGCCTGAAAACACTCATGCAATATAAAGGAATGCTCAACAAGCAAGAATTAATTAACACCATTCTCCCCCCAAACGATAAGTGCCCACACTTCCAAGACGCCAACTTTTTTTTAACCTTATTTAAAACACTACAAAAGTCTGAGACATCAGGTTTAGAATGATGAACAGGCAAACCCAAATAAGTCATTGGCAAAGACCCAAGCTTACAATTGAACCAATCAACCACCTCCCGAGCCTCCCCATCTGAGATCCCCAACGTAAAAATTTCACTTTTATGATAATTCACTTTCATGCCAGATAAAACTTCAAAACAGTAGAGCAGAAATTTAATCGTGATGAAATTTTGCAAATCCCACTCGAAAAGCAACACTGTGTCATCAACATATTGCAAATGAGTCACCCCCTAGAACTAATTGAGGAACTAACCCCTTAAGATGACCCCTATTCTTGGCTTTGGACAAAATTTCAGAAAGGGCATCCACCACCACATTAAAAAGAATGAGAGACAAAGGATCTCCTTGCCTCACACCTTTATAAGTTCTAAAAAAGCCCCCACCGTACCGTTGATATTAATAGCCACCTTACCCCCCATCACCACCCTACTAATCCACTCCACCCAATTATCATGAAAACCTTTCCTATGTAAAACTTACAAAAGGAACCCCCACTGAACCCTATCATATGCTTTCTCAAAGTCCAATTTCAGGACAACCCCCTTCTGCTTCTTGACTTTTACCTCATGAAGAATCTCATGTAAACTCACAACCCCATCTAAAATATTCCTACCGGGAATAAAAGTAGTCTGACTAACGTCAATATATTTATTCAAGCTTTTGCTCATGCTTTACAGAAAACTGTAGCACAATATGCGACATAGAACCATGATGTGCTTCTTGTTGTTGATTCCCTTACAGCCAAACCGCACAAACCAAACTTTGCAGAGTTTGAACTTAGCAGCTTACAAACACCTATAGTGCTCACTAGTATTGGAGATGGAAATGACATCCATGAAAGTTGTTGGGCGTGTCTTGTTAGTTCTGACCTTGCCGTAGAATAAGACATGACACTGCATGAGGAACAAACAGTAGGGTAGAATGGGTATTTGATGAGTTGAAAACAAAAAGATCTATTGAAAATGATGAATGAGAAAAATTTGCAATCCATTACATTAACTATTGGGTAAATTTGCCAATCCCACCAACTACGGGACAAATTTGCAAGTTCCCATTAACGTTAACTTTGGGGCATATCTAATGGACCCGACAGGTATGGGGGAGCCCGATCTTTCGATGAGAGATGGGGGATGTGGTGAGTTTGGTGGAAGCCGATGTTGGCTGCCCGACTACCACAACCAAGATGGTGTGGCACCTTGAGCGACATGTACACTGTCTCCTGATAACTACGATTTGGGGTGGAGATCGACGTTGTGCTACCCGACTACAACAACCACAAGGATGCTGCGCCTTAGCGATAGTTACACCAACTCCGGTTGTTGCTGCTCTTGTCGTGCCAAGAACAGCCTTGAACCTGCAAGCAATCGAAGAACAAGCAAGAACAAGATGACAAGCAAACACTCACGTATATGATAGAAGTTGGAGTTTTGATTCAAGTAATCGAGCGGTCTAGCCGACACGCGCGTTTACAAGGAAGTAGCAGCAGCTAACTTACATCAAACAAAACCCAAGTTCTTTTTGTGGCTACCACTTGCTTTAAAAAGGAAAACTAGAAACTCAGGATGGAGTCACGAGTGTTCTTCGGCAGTTTCTGGACGTTTTGTCTGTCTTCTGCCATTGATTCTTGATCCGTTGGAAAGCAGACGAAGAGACCTTTCCAACAAGTACTTATTTGCATTAAACAACCTTGGGAGTTGAAAGATATGCTCCATTTAATCTTGGATTTCTGCAGTTACAAGAGTCCCTTCGGGAGTACGAATATTTATTGCATTGTTGCCTTCTCCACTCCTAGCTGGTTCAATTCCTAAGCACTTAAGGATAATAAAGTCATCAAAAGGCTTTAATAGTACCCCATTGGAAAAATAATTAACTTGAATCAATGGCAGCGATGTCCTCATCATCCTCCCCTTCTTGCAATAGAGTCGTCCTCGACTTGAACGTGTCCTCCTCGTGCAAGTATGGTTTCAAATCTGCAATGTTAAAAGAGGGAATAACCCCAAAATCTGCAGGCAACTCAATTTTATATGCATTATCATTTATTTTTTGAAGCACTTTGAAGGGTCCAACAGCTCGTGGTAGTAATTTAGACTTTCTCAAATCTGGAAATCTATCCTTTCTCAAATGAACCCAAACTAAATCACCAGTTTCAAAAGTAACATGCTTTCTACCCTTGCTACCGGCTTGTTGATACTTAGCATTCATGGCCTCAATGTTTGCCTTAGTTTGCTCATGCATCTTAAGAATCAGTTCAGCACGGCGAGAAGCATCAAAATTCATTTTTTCTGAAGGTGGAATGGCCATAAGATCAATGGGAGCACGAGGGACAAAACCATACACAATCTCAAAAGGGCATAATTTAGTAGTCGAATGCAGCGAACGATTGTAAACAAATTCAATATGAGGCAAATATTCTTCCCACAATTTGATATTATGTTTCAGAACAGCCCTAAGCATGGTAGATAAACTACGGTTTACAACTTCTGTTTGTCCATCAGTTTGAGGGTGACAAGTAGTAGAAAAGAGTAATTTAGTTCCCAATTTAGCCCATAAGGTTTTCCAAAAATGACTAAGAAATTTGGCATCCCGATCTGAAATAATAGTGTTTGGTACCCCATGCAAACGAACAACTTCACGAAAGAACAAATCAGCAATATGGGTAGCATCATCAGTTTTGTGACATGGTATGAAGTGTGCCATTTTAGAAAATCTGTCCACAACAACAAAAATACTATCCCTCCCCTTCTTTGTTCTAGGCAGTCCTAAAACAAAGTCCATAGAAATATCTTCCTATGGAGTACTAGGAACAGGGAGAGGCATGTACAAACCATGTGGATTAAGACGGAACTTAGCTTTTTGACAGGTGGTGCAGCGAGCAACAAACCGCTCCACGTCCCTTCTCATATTTGGCCAATAGAAATGGCTTGCTAGTTTGTCTTCTGTCTTCTGTGTTCTTCACACCAAAGTGCCCCATCAACCCACCGCCATGTGCTTCCTGCAATATTAACAGACGCACAAAACTAGCTGGAATGCATAATTTGTTAGCCCGAAATACGAAGCCATCAGTGAGAACAAACTTGTTCCATGTTCTCCCTTCTTTACATTGCAGCAACACATCTTTGAAATCATCATCAAAAGCATATTGTTCTTTAATTGTTTACAAGCCAAAGATCTTAAAATCAAGTTGGGATAACATAGTATAACGTCGAGACAAGGCATCCACAACGACATTATCTTTTCCTTTCTTATGTTTGATGACATAAGGAAAGGACTCAATAAATTCTACCCACTTGGCATGCCTACGGTTCAGATTGGTTTGGCTCCTAATGTGCTTCAAAGATTCATGATCAGAATGTATAACAAATTTTTTAGGCCATAAATAATGTTGCCACGTTTCCAAAGTTCGAACTAGAGCATATAATTCTTTATCATAAGTGGAATAGTTCAAACTAAGCCCATTCAGTTTCTCACTAAAATAAGCAATAGGCTTTCCTTCTTGCAACAAGACACCTCCCAACCCAATACCACTAGCATCACATTCCAATTCAAAAGTCTTATTGAAATCTGGTAATTGGAGAAGGGGTGTATGAGTTAACCTATCCTTAAAAGTGTTAAATGAAACCTCTTGCGCCTTCCCCTAGGTGAACGGAGCACCCTTCTTCGTAAGCTCGTGCAGTGGGCCTGCTATGGTGCTGAAGTCCTTCACAAATCGGCGATAGAATCCAGCAAGCCCGAGAAAGCTTCGGACTTGCGTGACCGTGGTAGGAACCGGCCAACTGTGTATTGTCTCCACCTTGGCTTGATCAACTTCAATTCCTTGTGGTGTCACAACATAGCCAAGAAAAGAGACTCTATCTGTGCAAAAGGTGCACTTGTCAATGTTACCAAATAAGCGTGCATTGCGTAAAGCATTAAAAACAGCACGTAAATGTTCAAGATGTTCTTCTAGAGATGTGCTATAGATCAAGATGTCATCAAAGTAAACTACCACAAATCTCCCAATGAAAGCACGTAAAACTTCATTCATTAATCTCATGAAAGTGCTAGGTGCATTAGTGAGGCCAAAAGGCATGACCAACCACTCATACAAACCGAACTTGGTTTTAAACGTTGTTTTCCATTTATCTCCTAGCTTCATGCGAATTTGGTGGTATCCACTACGCAAATCAATTTTAGAGAAAATTATCGAGCCACTAAGTTCATTAAGCATATCATCTAACCTAGGGATATGATGACGATATCTGATGGTAATGTTATTAATTTCTCGGCAATCTACACACATGTGCCATGATCCATCTTTCTTTGGAACCAACAGAACAGGAACAGAGCAAGGACTAAGGGACTCATGCACATAACCTTTGTCGAGTAATTCCTGAACTTGTCGCTGAATCTCCTTGGTCTCCTCCGGGTTGGTCCTGTATGGCGCTCGATTTGGCAAGGAAGCCCAGGGATGAGGTCAATCTGATGCTCAATACCTCTGATTGGTGGTAGCCCGGGTGACACTTCTTGTGGGAACACATCATCATATTCCTGCAAAAGATTAGTGACAGTAGGAGGCAAAATATATGGTATGTCGTGAAGCGAGAACAAAGCTCCTTTGCAAACAAACACATAGCAGATCGTGGCATCATCATTTAATTCAAGCAAATCAGATTTTGAAGCAAGGAAACAAGCACTTTTCAATTTTATGTCATTTTTTCCAACATGAGCAGATTTAGATTTGTCATTCGTAGGTTGAACCGATCCGTTCACAACACCACTATCATTTTGAGCAGATTTCTTATTTTTCTCCTTGCAAGCTCTAGCAACTTCATCCCTCAAAATAGCATCGGGGGACATAGGGTGAAAACAAGCTTCTTCTCATTATGCATGAAAGAATATTGATTTGATTTACCATGATGCAAGGTATCCTTATCAAATTGCCAAGGTCTACCAAATAACATAGAGCAAGCTTGCATAGGTACCACATCACAATCAATGTAATCATGGTATGAACCAATTGTAAATTCCACTCGAACCATACGTGTTACCTTAAGCTTACCACTATGATTGAACCATTGGATGTAGTAGGGATGTGGGTGTGGAAGTGTTTTCATCCCAAGTTTTGCTACCATGGTGGCACTCGCCAAGTTGTTGCAGCTTCCTCCATCAATAATAATGCGACACGATCGTTCCAAAACTACACACTTTGTTTGGAACAGATTGTGTCGCTGGTTCTGTTCAGCTTGAGTCATTTGTGCACTCAAGATACGCCTCACAACAAGACTCTCGTAGTGTTCAGCATGTTCAGCCCCAATGTGTTCTTCATCATCATTCTTCTTTCCTGCATCTTGGGCAGCAAGCATGGCATATGTTTCATCATCTAAATCACCAGCTGATGAATACTCACCATTTTCTCGTACGATCAGCACACGCTTGCTTGGACAGTCCCTTTGTATGTGCCCAAATCCTTTGCATCGGAGGCACTGGATGTCCTTCATTCTCCCGGTGGAAGCGACGGAAGAAGAAGTGTTGGCTGCAGCTTGGGTGGATCCTTTTGCTGTCTCGGTAGTACAGAAAGGTGCTAATTTTGATGTAGTTGTGGACAGTCGATTGGAAGCATCTCTCTGAAAATCATGTTTAGGGCCAGCGACACTTGTGCGGGGCTGCCACGATGTAGACCGTCCTGCAGGAGTGTTATTTATTGTGCGGCGTCCCTGCACTTCTCTTTCAGCCTTACAAGCAAGATGAAATAACCGAGTGACATTAGTGTACTCCTTGTAAGCCAATATATCCTGAATTTCTCTAGTTAAACCACCCATGAATCGAGCCATCGCAGCCTCTTCATTTTCAACTAGACCACATCTCATCATGCCTATTTGTAGTTCTTGATAGTACTCCTCAACCGATTTGTTGCCTTGCCTAAGCTATTGTAATTTATGCAACAAGTCATGAGCATGATAGGAAGGAACAAAACGATTACGCATGATTCTTTTTAAAACATTCCAAGTTTGTGGTACAATAGCTGGATTTTTAGTTTGATACTCATGCTACCAAACATAAGCAAAGTCAATGAATTCACTAGTGGCAGCTCTAACCTTTTTATCATCAGGAAATTCATGGCATGCAAATTTTTGATCTACCGACAGCTCCCAAGTAAGATATGCATCAGGATCATATTTCCCATCAAAAGATGGTATGAAGAATTTAATCCTGCATAGGGAATCATCGTTGTCACGTACCTCACGTCGTGGAGCTCGGCCAACCATACCGTGATAGTTGTGACGTGGTTGCCGTCGATACCTGAAAGATCCATCATCAAGCTCGGTATCCGCTGAATACTCTAGCTAGTCATATCTTGCAGCGCTGGCAATGGAGGTATGGCCATCATCATCACGTTGTTCCCTCTCTCCGAGCCCAGCTTGTTCCATCCTCTCTAATCGCACATTGATTGCTGCAAGAGAGGTGTTAATAGCCCCAGCTGTTCTCTCCAATGTGGTCAGCTGGTTGTTGGCAAGAATCTGCGCCGCCTCTAATTGACCAATGCGTTCATTGGTGACTTGAACATCCTCATTGAGGGCTTCCGTGTGCAACCTTAGTTGGCGTTCGAAATGTTGAATTATGCCCCTCGTACGTTGTGAATGTGGAAGCGTCTCACTCGCATCAGCTGACATGGTTAGTACAAAAGAAGTACAAAAGCAAGCAGATTAAACCTAGCAGTTGTTAGGAGATGGTAGGACACAAACACTTTCTCACTAGCAAGAAATCAAGCTCTTGCATGTTCTTACCACACAATGCAGGAGGCGCCGGCAAACAGCAAGAACAACAACAAACAGTGACTGCTAGCACAACCTGGTGGTGTTGTAGGTAATTTTGTGGAGCTGTAGGTGGTTGCTAAAATAATTGCACAAAGGAACAACTAGTACCACGTTAGTCACAGCAAGTTGAATAAACGTTCCGCGATGGTACTGTGCTGGTCCTAGTCCAAACCGTGATAGAGACGTGAGCCGTCACCCAAACGTAATCACCAAAATGCTTAGAACAACAAGCTGAATTTCGAATCTTTGAAGCAAAGGTCACACAAAATGTCTTCTTTTTTTGCACTTAGAATCTTTATATAGAAAATTGAATTAGTGCGCCTTTTTTTCTTTTGGGCTGTGCCTTGTTTCTTGTTGATCTGCGCGACTTTTGTTTTGCACTTGCCTTTTATCTCTTTGCAACTTCAGCTAGAGAATGAAAATGGAGATAGAACGAGGTGCACGAACTCAAAACTCTAGCGGTAAAAACTTAGGACCAGCAAGTTGACACAAAGAAGTAACCGTGAATTCAACAAGCCGAGAGCTAAGTAGCAAAGCAAAGGCACAAAATGTTTTTGGGATTTTCAGATCGAAACTTATCTTTGGGCAAAAGTGGACTGTAGGAAAACAAAGAACAAAGGAGAAGGAGAGCTCTCACCGATCAACCTGAAATCTGATACCACTTAATGGACCCGACGGGTATGGGGGAGCCCGATCTTTCGATGAGAGATGGGGGATGTGGTGAGTTTGGTGGAAGCCGACGTTGGCTGCCCGATTACCACAACCAAGATGGTGTGGCGCCTTGAGCGACAGGTACACCGTCTCCTTATAACTACGATTTGGGGGTGGAGATCGACGTTGTGCTACCCGACTACAACAACCACAAGGATGCTGCGCCTTAGCGATAGTTACACCGACTTCGGTTGTTGCTGCTCTTGCCGTGCCAAGAACATCCTTGAACCTGCAAGCAATCGAAGAACAAGCAAGAACAAGATGACAAGCAAACACTCACGTATATGATAGAAGTTGGAGTTTTGATTCAAGTAATTAGGCGGTCTAGCCGACACGCGCGTTTACAAGGAAGTAGCAGCAGCTAAATTACATCAAACAAAACCCAAGTTCTTTTTGTGGCTACCACTTGCTTTAAAAAGGAAAACTAGAAACTCAGGATGGAGTCACGAGTGTTCTTCGGCAGTTTCTGGACGTTTCGTCTGTCCTCTGCCATTGATTCTTGATCCGTTGGAAAGCAGACGAAGAGACCTTTCCAACAAGTACTTATTTGCATTAAACAACTTTGAGAGTTGAAAGATATGCTCCATTTAATCTTGGATTTCTGCAGTTACAAGAGTCCCTTCGGGAGTACGAATATTTATTGCATTGTTGTCTTCTCCACTCCTAGCTGGTTCAATTCCTAAGCACTTAAGGATAATAAAGTCATCACAAGGCTTTAATAGTACCCCATTGGAAAAATAATTAACTTGAACAGCTAGGAACGAGTTCACCAGATAATTAAGTTCACGTGCACGGGCGCGTGTCATTGGTCCTTGCTTACGTGTAAGCGGTGAAGGGGCTGCTGTTGTGGTTGTATCAATGACAACGATGTCCTCATCAATATCTGCCATTGCCCCCTTCACGATTGCTTCCAATGACTACAACTATGTGCAGCGCAACCTTGATACAGAAGAAACCATGATGCACCCCTTTTTTTAGTGCCCCTCTAATAAAAGTTATTAGCCTTCTCTAGGCATCAGTTGTTTTTTATGGAAATTCTCATTACTGTCACCTGGTCGATCTAGAAATCTAGGAACATGTTAATCTTTGATGGTAGTCAGATCTCCCTAGACCAATGGAAGTTGCTCTTTAAGCTAGAACTAGTTACCCAATTCTTTAGATTATATGTGGGCTTTCGTTCTCTTATCTCCTAACCTCTCCAATCTCTGTCTTTCTGCTGTTGTATTTCTTGTATCTTTGGTTCTTGGTCTAGTTTATTAATATAAACCACATCTCCTACAGGTTTCATTAAAAAAGACATCTAATTTGTTCGGATATAAAATGAGAGAAATATAAGTAGGAATTTAATTTTTTCACTGGTTACAATTGAGGAAAACAATCTAATTATCTTCGAGAAAAAATTTCAAGTCACGTCCCAGAATTCACGTCAGTAGAAGATTAAGTTCCAATGCTTCGTTAAGGAATTTAAAGAATGGGTACATACATACATAAGACGGTTTTATCCGGACGTATGGGTGCCGATCTAGCCTTAGAATTGCTCGTCCTTGATTTTTATGTTTTTCTTTTTTAGTAAGTTTTTTGTACGTCTTAGCTATGCAGAGATCAAAATTATTCTTAGAACAATTGTATCTTCCTGATATAACATTTTGGCTAGGAATAAGCTCCAAATTGCCCAGATGACCACCAAACCGAGAACAAAATCATACAATGGTAAAACTCGACCGAAAAAAGCGTGAAGATTTGTGGGGAAGAATCAGCAGAAAGATTGAGAGGAAGCTAATGGCTCCCTCTCTACGCCGACGGCCGGAGCAAATAGGAGAGAAAGGAAGAACAGAATGTCTGCCTTGCTCTCATCTAAAATATGGTTCTTTTCGAACATATGAATTTTATAATATTTCCATAGGATTTAGTTTAAATTATCTAAAATTTCTTTAAAACAACTTCATTCCAAATAAGACATAATAATATTGAAAAATTTAGTGCTATTAACAAATCTCACACTAATAAGTTTAAATACAAAGGAGAAATATCTCTAGATTATTTAAAACAATTTCTTCTAACAAGCCTGCTATGCAACAATTTCATACATGTTAAAGTCTCAGGAAATAAAACTTTCAGTTTGTAAATATACAAATTAGATCATTGCAAGCTATGCTATGCAACACCCGAGCATCCATTGGCAGCAGCTTTAACAATCATACATGTTAAAGTCTCAGGAAATAAAACTTTCAGTTTGTAAATATACAAATTAGATCATTGCAAGCTATGCTATGCAACACCCGAGCATCCATTGGCAGCAGCTTTAACATTCATACATGTTAAAGTCTCAGGAAATAAAACTTTCAGTTTGTAAATATATAAATTAGATCATTGCAAGCTATGCTATGCAACACCCGAGCATCCATTGGCAGCAGCTTTAACATTCATACATGTTAAAGTCTCAGGAAATAAAACTTTCAGTTTGTAGATATATGAATATGTTGGCATGTAACAATAACACTATAACAGTTTTTCAAGCATCTGGGGGGCACATATCTTGTACAGCATTTACCCTGAATCAACCAAAAATTTGCTTTCCTATAGCATAAGCTCATACTTCCAACTCATGGATAAGTCAATGGCGACAAGGCTAATAGACAATTTAGATATAATTTTTTGGGGGGTCAAAAAAGGGCAATAGAATCATCTATGGTTGGATACCAAAACTCTCTGAATGTACTATCGCAGAATTTCCTGTGTTGCCGGTGTAGGGACTATGTGCAGAAAAATAAATCTGTTGAAAACTTTCAGTAAATGGCTTGCAGGGACGGGTCTGTCAAACCGTTTGCTCTGCCAGCGAGTGTTGTAATTGGAATAACTGGCTCTGGTGATCTTGGTGTTGGCAAATGTGATGGAATGAAGTCGAAACTGTGACCAGGGGAAGCAGCAGCAGCTTCAGCCATGAAGTTCTGGGGGAGAAAACAATGGTCAGGAGAGTGATAGGGCAAAATTGATGTTTGTATGGCAAACAGGGAAAACCGTGAAATACATGTTATAGCTGCAGGCTCTTAGCATAATAGTGGTAAAACTGCAGAAACTAAGGTGTGATGCCAAACAAGCAAACAGGAGTTGCAACCGTTTCACAGTACCCATTAGTCAAATTTTCAAGAGTACTGAGCTGTTATTCAGGTCAACGTTCAGGCATATCAATGAATTAAGAGCCTCGAACCTGTTTGTCCATGCAACTACACTTGGTTAGCGAGCATTCAGTAAAAAACAGTATGTGGTCTGTTTCCAGGTACATGGAATCTTACACTGTAAATTAGCCATCCAATAGGTAAATACAAGTGAACACTAGGTACTGACCTATGCTTACAATAAATAGAAACAATATAAACAAAAGAAAGGATTGTGGTCATTTTATGTTAAACAGAGTTGTTAAAATATTTTATAAGTTTTTGCTTAATAATCCAGGAGAGCCTTGTCTAAAAGATAAGTCAGTGTGTTAACAGAAGAACAGTAAAATTACTTAGAGAAGTCATTTCAACAAAAATGCGATGAATTACTTAGAGAACCACATCTACCTTTATCAGCTGCTCTGCAATTTGAACATCTGTTGCAGCAGTTCCAGTGATCTCAATAGACATTGCACTCTCCTCAAGATCCTTTATCACTATGCTTGACCTGCTCACATGACGAATGTAATCAATTCGTGCACCAGTTGGGCCAATTACAGCTTCAGCATAGAAAATTGGAACTTGCATCCTCATTATAACCTGTCAAACAGCAAATATATAGTAAATAATGGCGATTTTACAATCAAAATGTCATGGGTTCAACCCATGACAGGATAAACACCACCATGAAGATAACCGGGTGGCAGCTGTTGCTCGGGATTAAAGGTAGACTTAGGTTGGAGAGACGAACATTGAATGAGAAATAGAAAACTGGATGAGAGATTAGACTTCTTTCGTCTTCTTTATTGATTACTTGATGAATACAACCCTATTTATGGAGCCTACAAAACATAACCGAATAGCTAACCGAATCCATTACGACTCTATGACTCTATCCGTTAACAAACATGGACTCTAATCCATTACTGTTCACGTGGCTGGGCCCAGGCCTAGCAGCCCCTGGCCCACAGCCCATGACACAAAAAATATGTCAGTAAGAAAGAAACTATGATAGAAACCATACAAACCTTAGAAGTTGCTGCTGGAGATTGATTAGTTAACGAAGCCACAGCCACATGTGGCAGATCGTCTGGAGCGCATGCAGAAACACGACAGTGTAGAAGGTTTTCCACATTAGCTGATGCATACATCCTCGAGGATGGAGATACTTGCCATTTATGTGTAGAAACACCAGGAGATGGGGGTAGTTCAGTAGAAGATGATGTAGATACCCTGATTGGATGAATGTCACTTCCATACAAAGATATCCCCATGCCTGGATGTTTTCCCATTTTAGTCGATTGATATGTCTGCCTCAGTGGTTGTGCCTGTCGTCCATGCACAGATATAAGGGAATGTATTCTTTCGACGGTATATGATGGACCAATTGGTGGAGTTGCTTGCCATCCATGTGCATCCAGGTTGTGATGCAAACATAATTCCATAGGAGCTGATAAATATGCCTCTGCTTCATGTCCATGGTGTGGAGGTGTAACTGAACGATTTCTTCCGAAAAATATTGGCACTTCTTGTCTATATTCAAGTATGTCAGGATGAGGAAAATTTTCCATAGGATACCCTGAATGGAAAGTATTAATCCATGGGGGTTCAAGTTGAAAATCTTCAGCATGCACAGAGTAATATCCTGGACTAGCTTCATGCCAAAGGCCGCCCTCAGGATGTTCACTGTAGTGATATGGGGGCATGTCCATGTGTGAGATTGGAATAGGCACCTGAAGAAAATCGTTCCTCAAAATTAAATGCCGCAAGGGCAAAAACACACTGTTTCTGTATGATAGTAAAATAACTAATGTCCAAAACAGTGGCACTTACATGGGGGTCAAACAATGGGATGACACTTCGATCAACCAGGTACTTTCTTAGATGAGAAGCAACAAGTTTCAATGCCTTATGCACTCCTGCAGGCAGCCCCCATATTTCAACAATCATATCTTCTTCAAGTGCAACAGGTGGCAAGTCACTGTCTACACAGTCAAGAAATGTAAGGCATGAAGCGCTAATTAAAGAATATACTGAAGGCTGGAGAAATGAACGAAAAAACAGCATATGAAAGTATTAGATACTGAAATAGCGCATCACCAAATGCCAATTTGGGCAATCATAATTAAAACTTTTGAATTTAAAATAAAAAGGAAACCAGTTTTATATCCAATTGATGGATGCAGTTATAACAATGCTTCACCACATTAAACAAATAATGCATTTTGTAGTTTTGATTAAGTCATGATTAAAAATGTTACTTATTTTTTTTCATATTTCATATTTCTAGTTAAAACTTAAAACTCAGAATTAAGTTAATTAGTAACATAATTTTTGTTCACTGTGTATATTAAACTTCTCTGCTTGCTCTGTAACCATTGAAGTGATAGGCTTCTTCAGATCCTAATGTGAAGATATGTAAGACCAACACTTTCTGAACACATACGAATTATTGATACCTGACATGTAAACACATCACTAAAAATATTGCTACATAAAATTGTGAAATACTATATTTCAGAGGTACATTTTCAGCCTATAATTAACCAGTGTAAACATGTTTGACAGAATATGCTGATGGAGTAGTCCATTTAATTCCATGATAGGGGCAAAACAACCATGTATGCTTCACAGCTTCAGAACATTTCACTGCAATAGAGTATTAGAGTTGCCAAGCAACATGAGTAACTGTGTGCTTCAATAAACTAAAATTCCATAGCTTATTAATGCGGTAGTGTGTTATCCAAAGACCCAAATCTATATATAAGGAAATCACTGATACCAAATTATCAATAGAAGGAACCAGTGGTTCCAAGAGGTACATCAATGTAAGAAAGGTACCAAGGACATGGATGTTGGTTTTAGAAGCTTCCGTGATATACTTTATCATTGAACCCTGATCGCCAATAAGGCTTTCTGCCTGTTCACTTGTTGTAAGAATCCGTGCCACAATTATATTATTAGATCTCACATCTACACCATCATCATCAATTATATGCATATATACTCTTAGTAGTGCATCAATGGCTGGAGGTATTGGTTCATCAGGTTGTTCCTTTGCAAAAATGATTACCTTTCAAGGAAACATGCAAAATAAATTTGAGGAAATTTGTACCACTTATTGAACTGAAACATAAATGATTAGTTGATAAAGACTAGGAGACATAGGAATCCAAAGTACAAAGACGGAAAGGAAGGTTCGTATATTTCAGTTACCATGAAAGCAAGTTAATGTGATTCAAGTTTGGCACAATTAAAAACATAATGGGACACTGTCGATCTAAGCGTGAAAAATGAAAGAAGAATCGCTGAATTAGAACTAACCGATTTGCTCATAGAATGACATACTAGTGGGTTGACAAAACATGCTACAAACAAAAAATCTGTCTGTATCCAGGATAAGCAAATGTTATAAGCATCCTCTGGTATGCTACTTGATACTTGATAATGTCAACCAAATCATGAATCATTTGTATATTTCCATAAAAGAAACCCCACAGTATTGTTTGTGGACAGATACCATGAAATGGGACTAGCACTCTAGCAGTATTCAATGAAGATACCTAATTTGGTCGCCAAAAAAAAGAACAGAAAATGCATTCTACAGTAACTAGTAGTGGGACATCCTTTAGACGATCATCGAAGATCCTAAAGACTCAGCTATATGGAGAACTTACAGCTCGCTCTGCAGCACCAAAGTGATCACCTATTACTCGGATGGATGCTTTTGATTCCTCACACAGTCTTCTAACCCTATCTCCTCTGTGGCCAATTATTGCCCCAACTTTAGTTGCAGGAATTAGCATCCTGAAGACACTGGTTCCAGGCCAACCAGGATACCTATCTTCGCCAGCAGAACAACTGGTACCACCACACTCTTCATTGCCAGTAATGCCTTGTTCTAGCGTTCTCCCAATCACTTCATTCTCCTTTTGTTTGTTAGGTTTGCCAATTGTTACTGTAACCTCTTTATTATCAGAATGCGTCTTCATCCCAGCATTCCTGGTAGCAATGAAGCATAAAAAAAGATAAATATCCGTGAGAACAAGCTGAATAACGAACACACTCCCACAATTTTAGGACGGACCGAGGGAAATATTCCGGCAAAATTTCGTTGGATATCAAGTATCAACCCATAAAGAGACTCAAATCAAGAGTTCAATGATACTTGGACACTGAAACAGCACAACAAGATTCAATCATCGGGAGCTTAATAGTCCCACAAAAAAAAATGCGTGTGAACTGTACTGTGAAGCTTAATCGCAGCAAAGGGCCATCTGATCAGCTTAGCCCCTATTACAGCTTGCTCTCAACTCTCAAGCAGCATCATTGCGCACCATCCGAAATTCCGAACCGAAGACCTGGGGGCTAAACCAACACGGGAACCACGTAGATATGAACGACTCCAACTCCACCACTACCGACGCCGGCGACGCGTCAAAACAAACAAGCATTGAAAATAGAAAACCCCTCAAAGATTCCAGCGTTAAATGCAGTCCACGCGATTATTAGACCAACAAGGCGGACGCTCTTTATCTCAGCACCCAACCTAAACCCCGCGAACACAGCAGAAATGGGGCTGGCGATCCCCGCCGAGCGCCGCCGAGAACCGTTGCGAGCTCGCATCGCTTGCTCGTGCACGAGGGTAGAGGGTGAGAGATAGCGCGCAGGAGATAGAGAGCAAGAGGAGTGGATATCACCTTCGCGGCCGTCGTGGAGCGGCGGCGCGGGCAATGGCGACGCGGCGGAGCGGCGGGTTTTAGGCGGAGCGAAGGGGAAGGAGGTTTTGACGAGGAGACGAGACGCCCGCATGAACAAAAATATAAATAAAACGAAAAATGGGCCGCGTCCAAATTGGGCTTTACGGGCCTAGAAATTTGGGCCTTGTAGGGATGGGCCCCACACAGCCCGTTTACTTAGGGCCTGGTTTGGCGTGGACCCACCAAACGAACATGCCAAAATCCAACTGATTTTTTTAAAAAAATAATATTTGGTACACGGATTTTAAAAATAGAAAAAATAGACTCGGCGGTGTCCATGCTCCTAACTAGTATCACGACCCTCGTTAAAAGCAAGTGTATCAAAATTTTGTGCTTGCCACTCATCATCGGTAATCAAAATATCTCCTTCTTCATTGCTATTATTGCCATCTTCTTCGTCTTTTTCATTTGAGTTGTCATTGGAACCTTGCTCGACTGTTTTCTCGAAGTCTTAGTCCTCTCTCTAGCAAGTTAGGTATGACATCCATGTCCCCCTTCCTCAGCTTTCCCTTTAGTAACCCTAGTTATCATAGATGGGGGAGCATCTTCGGAATGTGGCACTACATTCATCTTGGGGATCACCTCATGGACTTGGCTACTTTAGCCGACCTCAAAATGTACTCCAGACTCAATAACTTGATCAAGTGCTAGATCTATAGTGCGAAAGGCACGAGGAGTAAAATAGATATACAAAATCCATTCCTAACCTTGCTCTAACGCCTTTCTGACATACCCTCTCTATATGCGGTCGAGGTAAGAGGAATCATCTCCCAAAAATATCCTTCGGCCACACAACTACATCGGGCATTCAAATACAACTCTCACTGCTCTCTAGCCAATCAAAATATATGATAAAGCCACCACTTAACAAGTACTATGCTCCACCGGGCGACTTAAACTATTTTTGGTACATTGAAAACTACTAAAATCAACACAATCATGACTAACAAGTACATGGCCATTTCCATAGTGAATCTTAAATGATATTCTATTTGACATGCCTATAAACATTAAGCAGCAAACAATATAAAAACATAACTACGTGTCTAACGCAATAGATCAAATTCACTTATTTAGCAATAAGTGTATTAACTAAACAAAACTACATGTAATTATGTTCAAAGTATCGCTACATTAAGTTTGAACTATGGAAAATAGCTAACATAGTAAGGTATGTTCAAATACCTAGAACAACAATGGATGCAATCACCGTTAGGTCTTACATCAACAGGCTAGCACACGCAAAAAAGATACACAAAATAAGGTATGTTAAGTACCTCTAAATTAACTCTAAAGTATGTTTAAAGTACCTCTAAATTATCTCTAAAGTACTCCTTAATTATCCTTAAAATATGTTTAAAGTACACCTAAATTACCTCTTAACTACCCCTTAATTATCTTTAAAGTATGTTTAAAGTGTCTCTAAATTATTTCTAAAGTACCCCTAAATTATCTCTAAAATATATGTAAAGTATCTCTAAATTATCTCTAAAGTACCAGTAAAAATACTATTAGGCTACCCTAAACCACCTACCCTATCTAAAGAAGAGAAGAGATGGAAGGAGAAGACATACATGGATGGAGAGGAGCAAGTGAGGGGTACGGGCACACGGGGTGGGGAGGAGGCTTCGACCCCCTTATATAGACACTTGGTCGACACTTTATGTGTTGATCTAGGGTCACTACCACAAAACAGAAGTCTTCGTCGGCCAAATTAACTTCCGTCGGCTTTTGGGAAAGCCGACGGAAGTTATTTAACTTCCGTCGGCCTCCAGGAGCCGACGGAAGTTAACTTAACTTCCGTCGGCTTCTGACAGTGGCCGACGGAAGTTAGCGGGGATTTTTCCACGGCCGATCGGATCCCCCTAACTTCCGTCGGCCAGCATCAAAGCCGACGGAAGTTAGGGAATTTATTCCCCAACTGCGCGCGCGTACAGGGAGCCCTAACTCCCTGTACACGCGCGCACTAGTCCTGGCCCGTTCCCCGCCGCCGCCG
The DNA here is from genome assembly GCA_019279435.1 of Zizania palustris. Lineage (NCBI taxonomy): Eukaryota > Viridiplantae > Streptophyta > Magnoliopsida > Poales > Poaceae > Zizania > Zizania palustris. Next base: position 7,935,100 of record JAAALK010000080.1, on the reverse strand, counting down.
CTCCTGCGCCCGCCGCCTCCTGCGCCCGCCGCCTCCCGCCGCCGCCGGCCGACCACCGCCGCCGCCGGCCGCCCGGTCCCGCGCGCCGCCCGCTGCCGCCGCCTCCCACGCCGACCCGCGCCGCTCCTCCCCGCCGCCTCTGGCCGGCCACCGACGACCGCGCGCCCTCGCCCGCCGCTCCTCCCCGCTGCCGCCGACCGCCGCCGCTGCCGCCGGTCCCGCCTCCCACGCCGACCGCGCGCCCGCGTCGCACACCCGCCGCCGCCTCTCTCCCGCACCGCCTCCCTCCGGCGCCGCCGCCGGTGCCGACCACCTTCGGCCCACCGCCGCCGTGCCCCAAGCGCACCGACATATTTTAGTATCGCGGCGACAACAACGAGCAACCGTCGGACAACACAGTAAGTTCTTACTTCGATTCTTGGGCACCTGCAGTATTTACTTTTGAATGCTTTGTATTTGATTCAATGCCTACTATTACTTGATTTTCAGATTGCACTATAAATGTTTTTTTGAAATATCTATATGTCTTAAGTGCTTATCAAGTGTCTGTTGAATCATCTATGAATGTTTACTCATTTGATCAAATCAAAGTGCACGACTAGTAGTTAATTAAATTCCTGTGAATTGTGTTTATCTATCATTAGCTTGATGAAATTCCTATGATTTGGTGAATTGTTTGTTGATCTGTCATCTAATCTGTGAGTAAATTTAATTTGTCTTAGAACACTGTGTTGGTATTTTTTCAATTAGGACACTAGTTGCTTTTTAGGCTAGATTATTTTTTAGTGCTTGTATATATATATACTTTATTATATATATTTTCTTTTCGTATGCAATTTTTTATTTGACAACAACATAGATAGTGTAACGAAACCTATGCGTCACCCGTTTCGGACCAACATGTCTCACACGTGTCATGCGTGTGAGATGTGTAGGTCCGGAATTGTCCCTTTTTGGACAGCCTCAGAGTGGGCGACAGAGCGTGGTTTTATGATGAGTCATGAGTCCGAATGGGATTTTAGTAACATAACCTTGTTGTTCTCTATTGCACCACTATCAGGCGTGTAATTGGAGAACAGCGGGGTTATGCTGCTGAAATTTCGTTCGGACTCATGGCTCGTCATAAATACCACGTTTTGTCGGTCACTCTTGGGTGGGTTTAGGACCTATCTTTTCCTATAGACCATGGTTGTCACGGCATCGCCTGCGCCGACTAGGTGTCCAGGCGGTCACCGCCGGACGCCATGGTGAATCGCCTCGCCTGGGTAGAGTTAGGCGCCCGCCTGGAGCTTCTAGGCGTCGCCCATGGCGCCTAGGCGATCGCCAGGCGTATCTGGGCGGGCACAGGCCTTTCGGTTAACCCTGTTCCCTTGCGCCGCGGGCTCTGCTTCCCCTTGCGTCGCCGGCCGCCCGGCCGCTTCTGCTTCCCCTCCGTTGTCTAGAGGTGGAGGCGGGGGGTGGCCAGGGTGTGTGTATGTTGCGAGCCTTTTTATAGCGGCTAGTGCGTGAATCTTCTGGGCCGTGCGTGTAGGGTGCGGGGAGTTGGGCCTGATCTTCTGGGCCGTGCGTGAATCCTGTTATCCTGTATGCTATGCCAATTTTTGGTCGCATAGGCCCGTGGTACTTATGCATGATGCATTCTTGATTGAATGAATGTTTTGCATATAGAATGGCTGAGGACGACCGACGGTGGATGTATAGTGGTTGGATGAAAAGTGGAGCTCACACGAGGGAGTGGGTAATCAACGCTGAGAAATTTGTTGATCGTGCATTCGCTTTGACAACAAACACTGGCGCGAGGTGCCCATGCATGAAGTGCAGAAATTCTCGTTGGCAAGACAAGAGGACGTTGTCATTGCATATTTGCAAATATGGTTTCGTGCCAGGTTATGAAGTTTGGTCTTTTCACGGCGAGACAGGCCGTGAAAAACCGGTATTAGTAGTGGAAGAAGATGATAGCGTTGCTGACGATAGGATGGATGAGATGGTTGATGCTATACGACCAGAGTTTGAATCAAACCCCAAGGATCCTCCAACACCGGAGGTTCAAAAGTTTTTTGACATCCTTCGAGCTTCAGAAGAGCCATTGCATGAGCACACCACCGTAAGCGTTCTCGCTTTCGTGACTCGTATTATGGATATTAAGTCAAAGTTTGTATTTTCAAACAATTGTTATAAGGAGCTCTTGAATCTGATCAACGATATCCTTCCTAAGAACCATAAGGTGCCGAAAGACATGTACCAGTTAAAGAAAATGCTTTCTGCTCTCGGTATGGAGTATGAGAAGATTGATGTGTGCCGAGATAATTGTATGCTGTTCTGGAAAGAACATAGTAATGAGGTGAAATGCTTAAAATGTGGTAAACCGAGATTCGTAGAGGTCGTAAATGAAGACGGAGAGAAGGTGACGACAGAGGTTGCTCATAAGCAACTTCGTTACATGCCTCTTACACCTCGGGTGAAACAATTGTTTCTCTCAAAGAAAACCGCTAGACATATGCGATGGCATAAAGAAGGTGTACGTGAGAATAATCAAGTAATGGTGCACCCATCTGATGGTGCGGCATGGAAGGCTCTAGATGATTTTGATGCAGACTTTGCTAGTGATGCAAGGAATGTTCGCATAGGGTTGGCAACTGATGGATTCACGCCTTTCAATGTAACGGCATCGTCGTACTCTTGTTGGCCTGTGTTTGCTATTCCATACAACCTTCCACCTTCGTTTTGTATGAAATATGAATTTATGTTCCTGTGTCTCATTATACCCGGTCCAGATCATCCTGGAACACGACTAAATGTGATGCTGAAGCCCTTAATTGAAGAGTTGAAACAATTGTGGAAAGGAGTTGAAGCATATGACTATGACCAGAAACAAAAATTCAATCTTCAAGTTGCGTATCTGTGGTCGGTCCACGATTTTCCGGCATACGGTATTTTTTCTGGTTGGAGTTGTCATGGAAGGTTGACATGCCCGATATGTGCGAAGGACACAGATTGTTTCCGTCTGAACTTCGGGGGAAAGATTTGTTACTTTGATTGCCATAGATGCTTTTTGCCCTTGAATCACCCAGGGGTGCTGACAATGCCGACCGGTGAGCGGGTTCTATGCCAGACATGGGACCAGTACCGGTTTGCTCCTGACGGGCGCCACGGAACTGCTCAGGGGGCGGTGTCTCATGACTTTTGGGTATGCAAGTGTTTTTTCAATCTTCTTTTAGGCTTTTCGAGTTACAACACTTTACTAATCATTACTTTTGCAGTTACGCTTTTGCTTGCTAGAAGTCGGCAATCACCATAACCATGCCCTTCAAGTCTTCAACAACAATGCACATAAGGTGGTGAAGGACGCCATTTCGTATGCCCGCATTCAAGCGAACAATGCTTACTACAAGGAGAAGCTAGGGCAACGAATGAGCAAGGTGACGGGCTCATCGTCAATCTATTTGACTGAAGAAGAATACCGTTCGGTAAACAATTCTAACTTTTTAAATCTTCGATTGTTGAGATTTGTTGTCATATAATACAAATAGCATCTCTGTTCAGGTGAGGATTCCGTGGTTTGCAAACCGCGAGGACGCATATTTCGAATTCTGCAAGATTTGGTCTTCAGCCGCATTTAAGAAGACTTCCGAGCAGAAAAGACAATGCCGCGGGACGGATCCAAAGCACAGATATGGTGCCGACGGACATATTCGCCACGCTAAACACTTGGTAAGACCTCCTTTTGTCACTCTCTAGCTATAGATACATTGTAATGCGACTAACTCATTTCTAATGTACATGAAGCTAAATCCGGCAACGTGCCAAGTGACATAGAGGTGTATACCTCTGGTCACAAAGGAAGCGATCCTACACAGCCAGATGTCTTGTGTAGCCAGACAGCCACGGACCATTTGGTGAGATGTTATTAAGAGTTTACGTAATTTCATTTTTCTGCGTCTAGCTAATCGAACATGTTTTTTGCAGGCGCAGTATGGTGAACACATGGTTCGACTCCATGGAGAGGACTATGATTGGTGGAGAGAACCTGTCGACCAAATGGCCGTGTACTCCAGCGGAGGTGGCAAAAGCCATGGACGGTGAGACAGTGTTTTTATTAATGTTTTGTGTATGGTATTGTGATGGTAACTAACTCATTCAATGTTGCAGGTACTCCATGTTCAATGGAGTTATTGACTCGAGAGCGGTGAGATATCAGAAGTCAGCTCAGTCGTCGCAGAGCTCCGTCGGAGTTGGCTCCAGCCGTCGTCGCTCTTTAGAAACCCCGGAGGTGGATCGGGTGAGGGAGGAAATGAGGCAGGAAATGAGGCGGCGCGACGAGTACTATACCGCCTGCTTAGCACAACAGCAGGCGATGATCCAAGTAAGTTTAGTTTGGAGTGTTGTAGTTAAAAAGTATTCAGAAATAGGTTTAGAACTAACTGATTACATTACAACATGTGTAGCAACTAGCCCAGCAGCATGGTGGATTTGACATGTCCAATTTCCAACCACTACCTCCCCCGCCACCACCATTATATTCTACATCACCTGAGGTACCTCCTGATATATCGTTACTTCAGATACTTAAGTTAGTGTTTAGAAGAGTAGTTGAGTTAATTCGTTCTCTAATTTTGTCTATTTCTTCAGACTTTCCATACGCCTGGCCAGGATAGAGCCTCTCGAGCAAATATGGATGAAGCGGGAGGCAGCGGCGGCACCCACGACCCAAATGTGGGTGAAGCGGGAGGCAGCGGCGGCACCCACGACCCAAATGTGGGCGATCAGTGAGTATATGGACAAATATGACTTTGTATGTGGCTCTCGCTGTGTTTTGTGAATTTGTATGTGAATTTGGATGTTATATGTGAATTCAGATGTGTACTGTGACTTTGGATGTGAATTCAGTTATATTATGTGATTTTGGATGTGATGTGTGAAGTGTGGATGTGAATTTGGATGTGAGATGTGATTTTGGATGTTATATGTGAAGTTTGAATGTGATTTTGGATGTGAAATGTGAATTTGGATGTGTATTGTGAATGTGATTGAAATTGTGGTTGGATGTGAGTGTGAGTAGGGGAACCAGGAAAAAACAAAAAAATACCAGTTAACTGCCGTCGGCTTTTACCATAGCCGACGGAAGTTAGCTGGTTTCGGCCACGTGGGCAGAAAGGCTAACTTCCGTCGGCTTTGGCCCTAGCCGACGGAAGTTAGCGCCCCTCTGCTGATGTGGCAGAGTTCGGCGCTAACTTCCATCGGCCTAACTTCCGTCTACTCGCTTCCGTCGGCCAAAGGCCGACGGAAGTTGCCTGTTTTGTTGTAGTGGGTGAACCAGGCTAGATCGATAGATGGTATACTGATATAGGACCGATCGACCTAAATCGTTACTTGGTGTATCAACAGAAGACCATGTTGTAATTTTTGAAATAAGTGTACCAAAATTGAAATTTGTTTTAAAAATGCATTGTTTTAAAAATATTGTTTTTGGGATGGGATAGTAGTTTGGGCCTACGCCGAACAAAGCCATGCCATGCTCAATCCTAGCTCATCCAAACGAGGACTAAATGCATTGGAAATCCTAGCCTATTTGAGATATGATGCCCGAGATAGGTGGATGTGTCGGAATTTGGGCCATATGAACAAGGATCAATGGGCTTGAGGAGCCCAATAGTTAAGATATTTTCTTGAGGCATTGGAATACTTGAATGTACAATAAACACACATTATTCTAGTTCACTACAAAAACATCCTCTCCAAAAAGGGAAAACTACTTCATCTCTCAAAAAAGAGAGAAGAAAACTATTCCCAACACAAAAATGTGCCTTTGGTACAAACTTAATAGCTTTGATATGTTTTTCCTAAATAACACGAAGATAGCAAGAAAATAACACATATTTCGTGGAAGGACATATAGTCTAATGGTTAAGATATCTAAGTAGTATTTCCATGTCTTGGATTTTTAAAAATGATCACTTCGTTGGCTCCTCAAAAACATGTGTTGCAGGCTCTCATGTATGGGGTAGAGGCCTCAAAGCATGGGTTAAGTACTAATCCATAAGGAGCGACTCCACGTAGACTAAAAATTGTGGTCGACAAAAATCAGCTTGTCCTTGTTAGGCCAAAACATTACTAGGTGCTGGATGGAGCCTTCTCAAAGAGGCATTGGGATCCTGCTCGGTGGTCCGCTCTTGTCTCCTCCGCATCTCTCTAAGGTTGTTACGGTGTCTCGTTCATCTAGGCCATGGATGGTGATCTTGGCCTAAGCTTCTTCTTCGCAGTTTGGCCTAGATGTTAGTCGACCTGCCTCTCGTTTGATGTCGACGGTGAACATGTAGGCTGAGCATTTGGAGGCATCAAACAACCCAACTCGTGCCTTCGGTACTTCTTTGGGTGATCTGTTTGGGCACTCATGGTTGAAGGGAGAGCTGGGGTGGTTTTAGCTTCCAAAGGGTTTCATGCTCTCGGTAGAAACCCTTGATACTGGTTACTTGGCGTAAGGCAACAAGATTCAGCATTTTGGTTCTTCTACATGCTTCCTCCATTGGTCTCACCCAAGGTTCGTTGATTCGAGGTCATTTGTAGAGGTTTTAGCTAGTGTTTCGATGGACCATAGGGATGAACGTCTGATGGGGAAGCGTCAGTTTGCCGGTTGTGATGATCATTGGGGTGATGATAATGGTAAAGGATTTCAAGGAAGGTACCTCAAGGGTTAGAGCAGTCGTCGTAGGGGTAAGGACCCTCGTCACCAAGCTAGTCTAGGAGAGTTTCACCAAGGGGATCAATCTCGTTCTCTTGCACAACCCCGTGATAACATGGGCTCTAGAGAGATTCGTGAAGAGGACATAATTTGCTACAATTGTGGTCACCAAGCTCAGTGTCAGAACCCTACATTATGCTACACATGCAAGCAACTAGGCCAGATCTCAACCAAGTGTTCGTTCTTTGAAGGGAAGAAAGAGGATTCTGTGCATTTAACTTTTGGAGTTGAACTTGGTTTTGGTTTTCTGGGTACGAGCTTCTACTTCCTACAAACTTCTTCCTCAACTCTTTATTTTCCTCATGCTCCTATCACTGGTATTCTCACAGTGGAGGAAGGATCCTGTTTTGAAAGTAAATTTATCACTAAGATGAGACACCTATTTTGGGAGTTTTTCCTTCAAAAAGTTTCAAATCCGAGTGAATGTGATAGATTCAGATCGTGATTTGGATGTGACTGGTGAGTTGAAACAGGTCTGGGTGAAAGTGTCAGGTGTTCCGATGGTGGATAGAAATGACCAAGACATGAGGAAGTTGGGTACAATTGTTGGCAAACCAATAGATGTTGACAGAAGCAGTCTAGTCAGTTCTGGCGCCATTAGGATGAAAATAACATGTAGGAACCCAACCAAGATTAGGGAATCCTCAGAGGTTTTTGTGAATCACATTGGTTACAATATCAGCTAGAGTCCAGAGTTGGATGAGCCCTTTCAATTTCATCCCAAACCAGATGACAACAAGGTGGGAAGAGAGGATGATGTGGGACAATTTCAAAAGTTCTCTGGTACGAAAAACACTAGCAAGGAGGAGGGGCTTGATTCTTCGTCTTCTAATCAGAGTTGTAAAAAGGATTCTAAAATTAATGAGTCCAAAAGCTCCCAACATGTTCAGTAGTTTGGGGCCAATCTGAATATGAGCAATGATGTTGGTAATATCACCATCCCAACCTTTGGAGATGACTTCCTAGACAAAGATCTCACTAAACATATGGAAGAAGATTCTATTAAGCTAAGTATGTTGACGGATCCTAAAAATTAGATTCCTACTAAATGCAAACCATTTGTTGATGGTTGTGTTTGGGCTCAACTAGGCAAGGTCAAATCTAGGCCTACCAATGATACTTCCATGGCCATTGTTCTTATTTTAGATCCCACTATGCAAACATCTAGTGGGTTATTCTCAAAAGTGAAGAAGATATCTTTGGTCTTACCGTCTGTAGGAAAACCAGTTGGAAGAAGACTTCGGAAACAAAAAAAACTGCCAAAGCTCTGCGTCATAGCTCTAGGATCAAGAGAGATGGCATCCCCATCACCATCAAAGCACAACCAAGGGTGGATCAGATAAATGCTATTTCAGGTATCTCGCAATTCACCTCATGTCCTCATGCGTGATGGGTAGGTATAGGTTGCTTTTAATTCGGGAGTTGATTTGGGTGCATCTTCTAATCAGATAGAATCTAATATTTATATTTTAAAGGCTAGAGAGATTGCCCAAGCGTTAATATGCTTAGCTAAGTCTAACTCAAAAAAGAATAATGAAAATGCTCTAGACGAAATAGTTTCACATAACACTAATAATAATGATGTTTTGGGTGGACAACAATTTTTTAGTTCATTAAGGGTTTTTATTCAAGATCCTGAAATAATTATCAGTAACCCTATACCTAGCCATCACCCATGAAACTTCTATTTTGGAATGTTAGAGGTTTAGGGAATAAAGTGAGAAGGAAACAATTGGCAGATCTTGTTAAGGGGGGAGTTGTGATTTTATATGTCTTTAAGAAACAATGAGAGAAATCTTCTCTTCTAGAGAGTTGGATTACTTTTGTGGTCAAAAATATTTCTTTTGCTAACTAAGCCTTCTACCTGTCACTCTGGTGGATGAATTATGGGGGTGAATCTTGATATTTAGAAGTGAAATCAGTTGATTAGGGGAGTTTTTCTTGAGTATCAGTTTGGAATTAAAAATGAAAAAGTCTGCTTGGGAATTAATCAATATATATGGTCCTCCTCATGATGATTCTAGACAAAGCTTTTTGCAAGAATTAAACTCAAAAATGAGCTCTCAACATCATCTGGTGATTATGGGGGGATTTTAATATGATCAGGTGGCCTGAAGAGAAATCCTGGGGCATCCCAAACTACAAATGGATGAGTGCTTTTAACTCTCTAATCTACCGGAATGACTTTATGGAATTGTACAAAATGGGTGGCAACTTTACCTGGACAAACAAACAAAGCAACCCAGTGAGGGAAGTCCTTGATAGAGTTCTTGTCTCTTCCAATTGGAATTATATTTTCCCTATTACCGTGGTCAAAAACCTTATTAGAGTTGGGTTGGATCATAATCCCCTTTTGGTTGATTTGGACAGACAATCTAAAACTTGAAGAGGTTTATTTATATTTGAATCTGCCTGGTTGCATCAAATAGATTTAAAACCTTGGCTTCTACATGTCTAGCCTATTCAGACAAAAACCTACATCTTGGATCACTGGCATGATCTTAGCTAGTTTTGAGGAAGAAGTTAAAAGGTTGGGGGGGCAAATGAGGTTACCTCTATGTGTAATCAAAAGAAGGTTCTTTTGGTAGCTATTGAGAAGACAAAAGAGAGAAGTGAAACTAGGCAGTTGAATGAAGTGGAATGGAAAGAACTTTGTGATAAAGAGAACATGTTGATGAGTATTTATGACCACGAAGCTGTCTACTAGTAGACAAGGAGTAATCAACAGTGGATTTTACAAGGAGACACTAATAGCTCCTTTTTCGAGGGTGGATTTTGGGAAGTAGAGGAAGTCCTTAATTATGTCTCTCGATCATGAAGGAGAAGTGATCTCTGATCAATAAGAGTTGAAGGAACACAATTATGACTTTTTATAAAAAAACTCTTTGGGTTTGAGGAGGCCTTTCACATCCATCTGTCTTAGGATATGTAGGGATCTAGTGGAAGATTATATGTTGAAGAAGAAGTTGATTTTCTAAAACCTTTTATTATAAAAGAGCTAGATTGTGCATTGAAGAGTATGAAAACCAATTCTTCCCCTAGTCCGAATGGTTGGTTCATTTCCGTTTTCAAAGCCTTTTGGGTGATTCTTAAACCTCTTCTTAAATAAATGCTAGATTCCATCTATGATGATAACTTAGATCTAACTAGACTTAATATGGGTGTTATTGTGATAATTCCAAAAATTAAAAATGCTACTAGTATTAAGCAATTCAGAACTATTTGTCTTCTTAATGTTGTTTATAAAATCATTTTAACAGCTAGGTTTTCTAAAGTGGCTAATAATTTGATTAGTAACAACTAATCAACTTTTATTCAAGGGAGTAATATCATTGAGGGTGTGGTGTGTCTTTCACGAGATTGTACATGAGATTAGTTCTAATCACTAGGAATGGGTTATCTTGAAATTAGATTTTGAAAAAGCTTATGACAAAATCTATTGAGGGTTTTATTTGAAGTTCTTCACAAAAAGGTTCCCTTCGAAGTGGCTTAATTGGATGGAAAAAGTTATTACATGGGGAAGGTCGCCATCAATATCAACAGGAAGGTTTTGGAGTTTTTTTAGAACTTACAAAGGAGTTAGGCAGGGCGATCCTCTTTCTCTTCTATTTAACTTGGTGGGTGATGCTTTGTTTGAGATCATTAACAAAGCCAAAAGAGTAGTCATCTCTGGGGGCTTGTTCCCAATTTGATTGAGGGGGGTGTGACTCACTTGCAATATGCGGATGATACTATTGTTGCTTGAGAAATCTGATCACAACTTGATGGTCCTGAAGTTCCTCCTCTACCATTTTGAAGAGATGTTTGGGATGAGAGTGAATTATCATAAAAGTGAAGTTTTATGTATAAGGACTTTGGCTGAAGATGCCAAACAAATTGCTGATGTTCTTAACTGCAATTTGGGAGAGTGATTGATTAAATATTTGGTAATGTCAATCAGTTTATGTTGGACCGGAAACGATGACCAGAGTGGGTGAATGGGAGCTTTTAAAATTTCAGACTAAAAATAGCCTTCTGTTTTACTTCTGTCTTCTGCGGAACAGGCTTCGAACACAGCCTTTGAAGTTCTGGTTCGGAGGTATTTCACAGCTCCGAAATTAGGCTTCGCAAGGAGCAAAAGTTTGAAGCCAAGAAGACTTCGCTCCACCCACTACCCCAAAAATTCAGCTCTGCTAAGTCAGTGCAGGCTCCGCACATAGGGTGCCTTCGAGCAGGCATCACACTTCAACCTTCGCAAGAGCGGGCTTCCCTTTGAGGACTTCGATCAGCTCTGCTAAGTCAGTGCAGGCTCAGCACACTGGGTGCCTACGAGTAGGCTTCGCACTTCACCCTTCGCAAGAGCAGACTTCTCTCTGCGGACTTCGACCGAATACTCAGTGACAACAACTGGTGCTGGGCTTCGTACTTCGAAGGTCTAAACGCACACTGAACAGACTTCGCCAAGGACTTCGACAAGATAAGAAAACGTGCTTCGATCTAAGCCAATAATAGTGCTTCGCTAGTAATCAGAGAGGTCTAGCCTCAGTTTACACAGAGCAAACATACACTAAAAAACACACACTTCACTCGAACAGGCTTCTCACACACTTCTCCAGAAAATATTCAGTGCACAAACTCAACTCAAAAGAAGTGAGACACAGAGAGATCAAAGCATGCAGTGAAGTATGCATACAAGTTCAAGCAGTAAATGAAAACAGAATCAAAACTTCATTGCTTGAATAGGGACCACAAAATGAACTCACAGACTGAATACAACGTGTGTGGCGGCTAGCACAGGAGCTCAAAAATGACTGCTCAAAGTGTTGATGTGACCTAGCTAGCCTCCACTATTTATAGACACTATTCAGCCATGTGAATAGACTACTTTACCCCTAGGGTTTACACCGGTTTTGTCTCATCAGAACAGGGGGTACAACTGGTAGTCTACTTTATTTGGAGGCTTCTTTTGTCAGCTTCGCAGAGGGGACAACACCAGCTTTTGCAGAGCAGACACTGTCAGCCTTTGCAGTTTTGGACCCTTCTGAAGCCCCCCTTCGCACGCGAGGGGTGTGGTAGCTTCGGTGAGAAGCCTTGAGCCTGACGGCCTTCGCTTCACCGAAGTCAGCCTTCGATACAAAGACGGTTTTGAGCTGAAGCCGTCAAAGCCCTTGGGCCTTCGCACCAACACCTTCGGAGTGGACCACCACGGCTTCGCAGCTTCTCCCAGCTCGAACTCCGTCAGTCCGTGTACCGAAGCCATGCATGGCCGAAGTACCTCAAGTCAGCCTCACTCCGGAGCCAGCCTCACTCCGAAGCCAGCTTCACTCCGAAGCCCCACCTTCGGAGTACCACTCTTCGAAGTCCCTCCTTCGTCCAAGGCCTCCGCATGAAGCATTCCATGAGCACTTCGTCGTAGTGTCTCTCCCCGAGCACACTCCTCGACGATCCTCACCCGGACCATGCCTTCGATGCACCTCGACTTATGAGACCTTCGTCGGGTATACCTTCGAGTGCCTCCCTCCGGAGCACACTTCGAACGCCTTGCCTCATTGCTGAGGACTTGGTCCACCATACTCCGAAGTCACTCCATTCGGAGTACCCTTCGAAGTGCCTCTCTTCCGAGGACTTCGTCTCAGAGTACATTCACCCGGAGCCACACTCCGCACTTACTATCTTCTCCTGGCGCACCTCGACCCGAGGTCCGACCTCGACCCCTTCGCAGCCTTTGTGACGGAGCTCCCTGCTCCCCTGGCATCAAGCCTCCCGCTTGACCCAGGTTCACTTGCTACGAACCGTCCATCGCCTCCGAAGTCACCTGCGCACCACAGACAAACAGACAAGTGTATCCAGTACCCCGGAGACCTCTCCGGGTAAGCAACCTCCGATACACACTCCAATGTACCGCCCAAAGTACCAAGACATTTGGTACGACCAAGTCATCGTGTACTATCGGACCCCTCCGACAGACACACTCCGCTGCAATAGCTGCAGCAAACAGAGCCCACCGAACCCTTCGGTGAAACAACCTCCGAACCCCTTCAGAGGGACCCCTTGAAATCAGAGGATAAAAACTGTCAATCACTCATCACAGACTCCGAAACCAACCCTTGGTTTCTCAGTTTACACAAACCAAAAAGTGATGACTTTAAGGGGGTGATTGACAATATTGAAAAGCACCTTGCAAATTGGAAAACTGGCCATCTATCATACGGAGAGAGAATGGTTTGATTGATACATGTTGGAGGCATGGGTTTCCTAAACTCCAAAGCCTTCAACACCTCTCCTGCGTAAATGGATTTATAACCTAGAAGTTGTCCACACAGGGATGATCTTTGAGCTTTTGAAGAGAGCATGACTTATCTCGAGGCATGCATCAGGCCTCAGAGAGGGGGATTTTTTTTCTGGTTTGGTCTACATAAAATAAAATATTGGGCACGAAGAGGTTGTGGGTTCAGTTTGGTGTTTTGTGACAAGATCTCTTTCTAGCATGATGTTTGGTGTCTAGACACACCACTGAAAGTGAACTTTCATCGTTTATTCTAGTGCTGTCGTGAGCTTGATTCAACAGTCAAGGAAATGGTAGAATACATGTCCAGGGGTGATTTGTTCCGAAGATCCCTAGGGGCAGAGGATTCGATTCAGTGGGTAGAGCTGTCTCATTTAGTGAATAACTTTTATCTGAAGATGCTGACACCATGATTTGGTTGATCGATAAACATGTCTTTAGTACCAGGTCAGTATATGTGAAACCAAGGGTGGTTTTGGTCTGGATGATGAGTGATTGACAAGGATAAGCGGTTGAGTGGTTGAGAGTAGTTTGGGTGCATCGAGGGGTTCAATGTAGAATTGAGGAGTGGTTGCCGAGGTTTTGGTGGTGCGTCACGTCCTTGTTTTGGCTTGTCTTGGATGTGAAGGGTGGAGATGCTGACCGACTGTCGACGGCGACTGATCAAGGGTCAAGTGGGGAGCTCGATGCCGAAGGATCAGGGAGGCCGGGCGAAGTTGGAGAAGATCTCAATAGTGCACGAAGAGACCGAGTGAGACTTGGACGAACGGATGAAAGCAATGGAGTGACGACCGGGTCTGCGAGAGGGAGGCTGTAGGACCGAAAGTAGCGACCAGAGGGGGGGTGAATGGGCGCCTAAAAAATTCTTCCGAATCAATGGTCTGTTCCCAATACCCAACGCACCTCAAAAAGACTACGCAGCAGAAAATAAACAGAAAGGCCTAAGTCTAAAGGTTTCTAACCTAGAAGCAAATGATTATATCTGAGAAATATTTAATAAGTGCAACTAGGCAGATGAACATGGTGTAACAGGCCTAAACTTCTCAATGAAATGATCTAAGTATGTGTAAGATGAAAAGAGAAGTTACTGTCCAAATTTGTCTCCTGTTCGGAACTGGGCGAAGCCTCCTTCGCACGTCGAGGTCTGCCCCTTAAACTCTGATCCCAAAATTTCTCCCCCTTGTTGACAAGTGAACTCATCAAGCACTCAATAGAGACACAGACTCCCCCTGAAATGCAACTCCCCCTCAAAATATGCAGTGAATGCAACTGGGGTGCATGGGGAGTGTAGAAAGCATGCTTCTCAGATATGATTGACTGCAGTTACAACATCTAACAGGTATAGCAAAAGAGATACTGTCTAAGACACATGGCATGATCAGTGCAACAGATGATATCTAAAGAAAGTCATTTAGCACGCATTTTTTCAGTTTTTGCAAACAAAAGCATCACCACATGTTCCAGTAAACAAGCAAGGTAAAACATGAGATGCAGAAGCTAACTGAAATCTACCAAGTTAAGCATTGTCCACACCAAAGTGCTTCAGCAAACGTGTTATCTTTTAAATGTTCAGGTTTTTTCAGATTTCCTTTTTCATTTATGCCAAGGGTTATTTGCATGTCAATCCTTATGCTAACCGACCAAGTCAAGCCTAGGCCAGAACTGGACCATCAGAAGCTTAAGACATTGGTCTTGGCATACACTACACTGTCCTAGTTCATACCAAAGTGCTATGGTAAGCAGTCCAGAACAATGTAATGCCACAAAGCAAACCCACTTGGATCTTTTCAATTCAAGCATAAAAGGCATGGAATTTTCATTCATTTTTGAATTTTATCATTTTTATAGCTCATTTTCCATGTGAAAGCATAAAGATGTCCAAGTTGCATATCTGCATCTATGTGATGAACTAGCTACAAGGCATGTAACAGATAGCAAAAACACTCAGCCTACACATGCTAGTTACCAGAAGCAAAGGTGATCATTTTTCAAGTTGAAAGCGTAAAAGCCATGCATATGACAGATATCAGATATATCAAGTGAACTGAACCAAAGCATGATCATCGACAAGGAATCAAAAGCATGTACCAGCTAGAATAAGTAAAGCAGTTCAATCATATAACAGAAGCAAGCTCAATAGTGTGATATGTGAATATGCAGGATATGAACACACACAGAAAGACTCAAGAAAAGAGTAAAGAAGAAAGAAAACTGACGCAAAATATCCTAAAAAGGATACACAACACCCAAATCCCCTCGTAAACGCTCAAAGGTAGATTGATCTAGGGATTTGGTGAAAATGTCAGCCAACTGATGATGGGTATCAACATGAACAAGGTCAATGACACCTTTCTCATATTGATCCCGCAAGAAGTGAAAGCGCACATCAATGTGTTTGGTTTTTGAATGGAGACATGGGTTTTTCCCTACACTAATTGCACTGGTGCTGTCGCAAAACAAAGGAACTCTGGTAGGAAAGAACAACCCAAAATCTCGTAGAGTGGAAATCATCCAAACCAACTGTGAGCAGCAGCTAGCAGCAGCTACGTACTCAGCCTCTGTGGTCGAAAGAGCAACTCCAGATTGCTTTCGAGAAGACCAAGAGACAAGAGAAGAACCAAGAAACTGGCAAGTACCGGAAGTCGACTTGCGATCCAACCGGCACCCACCAAAGTCAGCGTCCGAAAAGCCAGATAAATCAAGAGATGATGATGCTGAATAGTAAAGACCAAGATCAGGCGCATAGGTGAGATACCTGAAAATGCGCTTGACAGCCTGCCGGTGAGACGCGCGTGGTGAAGACTGAAAACGCGCGCAAAGTCCCACGGTGAACTGTATGTCCGGTCTTGTTGCCGTTAAGTACAACAGCGAACCGATCATCCCTCAAAACTCCCTTTCATTGACCTTGACGCCGCTCTCATCCTTGTCCAGACCCCCAGAAGTGCCCATCGGGGTCATCTGTGGCTTCAATTCACCACCAAAGTCAAATTTCTTAAGCATATCACGAGTGTGCTTACCTTGGTGGATGAAGGTGTCGTCCTTGGTCTGCTTGATCTGGAGCCCTAAGAAATACTTGAGCTCGCCCATGAGGCTCATCTCAAACTCACTGTGCATCTGCTCAGAAAACTTGGACACAAGAGAATCAGTAGTACCGCCAAAGATAATATCGTCCACGTAAATCTGAGCGACTAAGAAATCTGAAGCATCTCTGAGCAAGAAAAGAGTTTTATCCACAGAACCCATCACAAAGCCCTTCCCCAACAAAAACTGCTTCAACCGGTCATACCAAGCCCTGAGAGCTTGCTTCAACCCGTATAAAGCTTTGTGCAATTTAAAAACATGTCGAGGAAACTTGGGGTTCTCAAAACCGGGGGGTTGCCTAACATAAACCTCCTCTTCTATGTACCCGTTCAGAAAAGCACTCTTAACATCCATTTGAAAAAGCTTAAAACCCTTCGAAACGACAAAAGCTAGAAGAATACGAATGGACTCAAGACGGGCAACAGGAGCGAAAGTTTCTTCAAAGTCAATACCTTCCTTCTGGCAATAACCCTGGGCAACTAGTCGAGCCTTGTTGCGCACCACAACCCCATCTTCACCTTGTTTGTTCTTGAATACCCACTTGGTGCCTATGGGGTTGCATCCAGGTGGCGGCTCAACTAGTGTCCAAACCCGATTGCGGACAAAATTCTCAAGCTCTTCTTGCATAGCATTAATCCAATTAGAATCAGAAAGAGCATGAGAAATGTCTCTGGGCTCAAAAGATGCAACAAACGCAGATTCAGCAAATACAGCGAGAGAGGCAGAAGAACGCAAAGTCCTCTCAGTCAAATCACCTATGATGAGCTCTGAGGGATGGTCACGCTGAACTGCTCGGGTTCCCTGGTGATCTGAAGTCACCTCACCGGAGTCAGCAGCTGGCACCTCTGGACTCGACTGAGGGGGCTCGACCGAAGTGGAAGAAGTGATCAGAGGTCCGCCCTCATCATCAGTCGAAGTCTCAGAAGGTGTGGGCTCTGCGGGGGATGCAGAAGGCCCACCCTCATCAGCAGCTGGAGTATCCTCATCTTCCTCGAAGATGGACTCTCCAAGCTCATCATCACTAGAAAACTCAAAAGAAGGAGTCAAAGAAGGCAAGGACTCATCAAATGAAACCTCACAAGTCTCGACAAGCAGCTGGGATTCGAGGTTCCAAACACGGAAGCCTCGAGAATGCAATGCATAACCAAGAAAAACACCATCCCAGCAACGAGACTCAAATTTGTCCAAATGCCCTCCCTTATTGAGCACAAAGCACTTGCAGCCAAATGCTCGCAAGTGGCTCACTTTGGGCTGTCTGCCAAACCGCAACTCATATGATGTCTTACCAAGGTAAGCTCTAAGAAAAATGCGGTTGGCCAGATAGCAAGCCGTGTTCATGGCTTCAGCCCAGAAACGCCTAGGAGTCCTGTGCTCATCGAGCATCGTCCTGGCCATCTCGACTAGCGTGCGGTTTTTTCGTTCCACAACGCCGTTCTGTGGGGGAGTGTAAGGAGAAGAAAACTGATGGTCCAGACCCTGATCACTACAGAAGCTGACGAACTGAGAGTTCTTGAACTCAGAGTCGTTGTCAGAGCGAATTGCTCGCATCCGACCATTGTTCTCATTCTTCAGCTTCAAAATCAGGTCGTGGACAAAAAGAAAAGTTTCATCCTCAGACTCCAAAAAGAAAATCCACGAGAATCGAGAAAAATCGTCAACAATTACAAGTGCATACCACTTCCCACCGACTGAGCGTACTCGAGCTGGACCTACAGTGTCCAAATGTAAAAGCTCGCCCGGATACGATGTCATCACCTGAGTCACAGGTGAGTAAGAAGCGGCAACCATTTTCCCATGACGACAGGGATAACAAACTAGATCCTTCTCCATCTTAAGCTTGGGCAATCCTCGGATGAGGTCCATAGAGCTTAACCTGACTAGCAGATCAAAACTCAAATGACCTAATCTCCTATGCCACTTCCAGAGCTCAGAAGAAGATCCAGCAATCAAACAACGAGAAGGGCCAAAAGAACTAGAGAAGTCAATCCGAAAAACTTTACCGAATGGTAAGATCTGACAAACCAAAGACCCTCTAGAATCAACCACAGAAGAATTGCCCTTCTTAAAACGCACTTCCAAACCATCCTCAAGAAGTTGCGAAACAGAAATCAAATTAAAGTTCAAATTTTTAACCAAAGCAACATTCTTTAAAGAGAAATGATCTGAAATGCGAATTGATCCTATGCCACTTACTTTCCCTTGACCGCTGTTCCCGAATGTGATGTACTCTTTGGAGCTCGGGGGAGTGAGACTGGAGAACCATCTGCGATGTCCCGTCATGTGGCGAGAGCATCCTGAGTCCATGATCCAAACATCCTCCAGTCCCCGGTCCTGTACAATCAGTGTCTGTAAGTGGGAGCAAATGGTCCGGCACCAGGTTTAGCAAAAGAGCTAAACCAGTGTCGAGCCATCTACTCAAAAGATGGAAAGCGAAAACCATCAAAAGAGTTTGGACCAAAACGCGGCTCAAAGCGCGGTCCTCGGTTCTGCCTAACCCTGCGGCCACGAGGTCCAGAATCGTAGCCAACACGGTCTGGAGCTCTGCTGGAACGGACACCACCAACTGGAGCACGAGCAAGAAAGCCGTCTCCTCTACCACCACCTACACGACGCGGCCTGGCCTCCAGCCTCTCCCCGCGCCGAGCAACACGCAGTCTACCACCCTGCTGGTAGAACTGCTCCTGATCACTACGAGCCCTCTCTGCTCTCTCAACCCGCTTCCTCCTGAAGCAGAACTCCGCAAGATGCCCGTCTCTCTGACAGTACTCACAATGATAGGTGGGTTTCTTGGGATGTGGTTGAGGCTTGGGTTGTTTGGGCTTAGTGGTGTTTGGTGTTGTCTTCTTGGGTTGAGAGGGTCCAGGAAGAGAGTCAAGAGAAGTGTGGAGATTTTTGGGCTTTGGAACCCAGATAGGTTTCTTGGGTGGAGCTTTGGATGGTTCATGAATCACTCCATCCTTTGGCTGACAGGCCTAGAAGGACTCAGTGGAGTGAGTCTTGAGATACCTCTGTTCTGGAGTCATTTTACTCCACTCCACTGCCCGACTAATGGCACTCTCAAAGTCAGCCTTGGTGTAGGTATAACCTACTCCAAACCCATCCTGCCTCTTGAACTGCTGGATCATCATGCCAAGATGTGGCTCTCTGGCACTGATCCAACTCAGGATAGAACGGAGGTAAAAGTTCTCATTCTGAGAATCTGCTAGCTCCTCTCTCAAGGAAGCTAGAACCTCCACCTGAGACAAACAGGTCTCACACTCACTCTCAACTTGGACAGACTTTTCGGCTTTCAACTTAATCAACTCCATTCTAAGAGACAAACAGTTCTCACAGACAGTGGGTGGAACTGACAATGTCTCAAGCTCTAGCCTAGTCTGGGCAAGCTCAGCTCTCAACCTCTTCAAATCACCCAAATGCTCATCGCCCTTGGATTTCAGCTCAGCTAAGGCAGCTAGATGAGTTGGGCAATGAACACAGGGTGTGACGACAATGGCTTGAGCATCTTTCAGCTCCAGCTGAGCGCTTTCAAGCTCAGTGGCCAAAGCGTCCCTCTCATCAACCCTTTCTGTGTACCTGGACTTCAGAGTCGACAGGTCACACAGAAGCACCTCACACTTCGGGCACTCACTGCTATCACCCAAGCAAGGGGAAGAAGATAGATTCTCAATTCTGCCGTTGGCTACGGCAAGCTCACTCTCTAACTCGTCTATCCTCTTCTTAGCCCCCCTAAGCAGTTTTTCCCGATACTTTAACTCCTGACGATTGCTCTCAAGTAAATCAACAATTTCTCGTTCATAAGATGATACCTTGTTGTCGTCGTCGGAGTCGTCGGAGGAGTTCTTTTCTTCTCTATCCCCAAGAGCCATTGAGCAGAAACTCTTGCGGGATCTTCGGCGCTGGTGTGAGCGGCTCTTCGGCTTGTCTCCGAAGGCCATGAAGCAAAGGCCCGCCGGATCGTCCTTGTCCTTCCCCTTCCTGACGGCGATCTCCTCATCGCTTGAGCTCGATGAAGAGGAAGAAGACGTGGACTGCTTGGAGTAGCTTTTCTCCATCTCAGCGAAGAAGGCCTTGTCGCGCTTCTTGTTCTCTCACCGATAGTCCTTCAGGGCCTTCTTGAAGAATCGGGTCTTCGGCTTGCCCTTGATGAAGGAAGAGCTCTCATGCTTGCCGGAGTCGTGGAAGCTGCCACCGGTGCCCTTCTTGTATCCATTTCGCTTGGGGCAGTCGGCGATGAAGTGTCCTGGATCACCACACTCAAAGCATCCGGATTTTGTGCCGTGTCTTTTGAACATTCTCTTATCATAGACACGACGCACCCGGTTGTTAAAAAGACACAAATCATCATCTCCCAACAACTCAAGCTGGTCCTCAGTGATAGACATCAAGGAGAACCCAACACAGCTCACAGAGGAGGGATCAACAGAAGATGTAGCAAGGGCCAGGGATTTTGATCCAGAACCAGTGAGATTTGATCTCAACTGGATATCTACCTCAGTGGCCTTCAGCTTGCTAAATAACTCAGAAATGGTCAAGGTATCGTAAGAAGTGCTCTCAACGATAGAGGATACCTTGATCTCCCAGATCTTTGGGTCCAAGGTATGGAGAACCTTGAGCGCCTGCTCATGATCTGAGACTAACTGAGCACCCTCAGCCTTGTTGTCCCGAAGCTTGTTTATGATCGACTAAAAACGACCAAACAAAGCCTCAACAGATTCACCCGACTTCTGTGTGAAATTCTCATATTCACGCCGGTAGGTCTGATAGAGCCGAGCCTTGACCTGTGCTGTTCCCTCATGGTGTGCCTTGAGGGTAGCCCAGATCTCTCTCGCAGTGGAGAGATGACTCACGCGCTCAAACTCAGTGGGACCTAAACCAGAAAACAGAATGTTCACAGCCTTACTGTTGCTCAGATGCTGAGCAATGATACCAGCAATACCCTGCTCAGTAACTGGCAATATGACAAACGTGGTGTGAACGCAAATATCCCAAATGTCCGAACCCTGGCTCATAAGATAGGCTCGCATGCGAGTCTTCCAATAGTTATAGCCATAGGCTTCCAAGGACGGGACCTTGCCAGGAGACGTCATGGTCACTACCGGGGTTTAGAACCGGTTAAGGTATGGAAAAACCCTAACCAGGCTCTGATACCACTTGTAGGACCGAAAGTAGCGACCAGAGGGGGGGTGAATGGGCGCCTAAAAAATTCTTCCGAATCAATGGCCTGTTCCCAATACCCAACGCACCTCAAAAAGACTACGCAGCAGAAAATAAACAGAAAGGCCTAAGTCTAAAGGTTTCTAACCTAGAAGCAAATGATTATAACTGAGAAATATTTAATAAGTGCAACTAGGCAGATGAACATGGTGTAACAAGCCTAAACTTCTCAATGAAATGATCTAAGTATGTGTAAGATGAAAAGAGAAGTTACTGTTCAAATTTGTCTCCTGTTTGGAACTGGGCGAAGCCTCCTTCGCACGTCGAGGTCTGCTTCGGAGGTTGGTGATGAAGCCTGCTTCAGAGGTCAGTTGCGAGGCATGTCGAAGATGCCGAAGGTGTTTGGTTCTAGTCTAGTTCGGAGTGGCAAGAAGCGAAGTAAGCTTCGAAGCGAAGTATGACAAATGTCGGAGCCTGCTTCGAAGTGTGTACTTCGAAGACAAAGCTTCGAACACAGCTTCGAACCAACAGCTTCGAAGTTAAACCTTCGAACACAGAACTTCGAACTCAACCAGCAGATGAACAACCTTCGAACAAAGAAGTGAAGCCTGCCACACGACAGAAAACCAAGTCCGAAGCCTATACTCTACCTTCGAAAAGAGAAGCGAAGGGTGACACGCCACACAGAAGTCAGAGCGAGGCCTAGCAGAACTACAAGCTTCGAACCCAACTTCGAAATCTATCGAAGTATGGACTCCGAACAGCTAGAGCCGAAGCCCCTTCGCACTGTCGTTCGAAGTATGCAATGCTGACGTTCAGAAAATACTTCGAAGCTTAGCAACACAGAACGCAAATCGAAGATCGAAGATCGAACGAAGCCTTCAAAGATGTTAGATCGAAGCCTGCCTCACGGAGCTGAGGGGCTTCGAACAGAGAAAGGCTTCGCCAGAAACACACCCGGAAAAGGTGAAAGAGCCTGTCAGCTTCGATCAAAAAGCTGTGCAGTAGAAGATGAAAAGCTGCACAGAACACAGTAGCTGCAGGGAAGTAGTACTACTTGCAACAGCAAGAACTAGTACTACTAGAGTGAAGAACACACCCAGCCGAAGCCTCCAAAGCCTCAAAAAAAACACGGGAAAACTTGCTATGCTAATGAAATGTAGCCATTAAAAACTTTGCAGATGCTGCACACAAGGAAATGGAGCATTTACTGCAATATTAAAAGCAAGGCATTAAATACAGGAGCAAAAACTTCCTGGCGGCGCAAGCAGTGAACAGGAGAAGAGAGAGAGGCAAGGCAAGAGACAAAAAGTGACCCAATAGAGTGGATTTGATTTCAGCCAAAAGGGTAGTCCAAACCCTAGGGATTGGGGTCCTATTTATAGGCAGCCCAACACTAGGAATATTCTACCAGCCCCTTAGGGTTTTTACAGACTCAAAAATAAAGGAAAAGACTCTACTGCCCTTAGGAATTTTTACAGACACGACTGACTGACTGTGGGCCTAGAGTTACAGATGACTTATCCGGAAGCTAAGTTTTCGTAGCGACTACGGCTTCTCTTCTGGACAATCGGATACAGAATCAACAGTTGTCAGTTTTGCGCCGAAACTGACAAAGCCTCCACCGGCTTTGCATCAGGTACCCGGATTGGGCCGGCCCGACTCCGCAGCTCTCTCAGCCCGGCAATCGCTCACCGCCCGTGTACCTGAGTCAATCCTGGTCAACGGCCCAGTGGGTCTTCTACTGCTTCTGGCCCATGTACCCGGATTGGGCCAACCCGACTTCGCAGCCTCCTCTGCCCGACAGTCGCTCGCTGCCCGTGTACCTGAGTCACACGCGGCCTATGAAACAGCAGATCTCCTCTCTTCTTCAGTCCTCTTTGACTATCGTTGACAATGACTCATCACTTCTGGAGCCATGAGGCCCACGCTATTCAGCATGGCTTCTCAGAGGCTAGGGCAAGCATTCAGGTGGCTCGAGAGGATCGAGAGCAGAAGTGTCTTGATGGCGCTCGAAGTCACAAAGCGGTGTCGCGAGTCGAAGGGTTGAGAGGCTTTGTCGGTTTTTGCTGAAAACCGTCGCAAATCTAGTTTTGTTAATTTCGATAGTTATGAGTCCTTTTTAGTCTTGAGTCATTGTGTAATAAACTAGGTTTAATGTTAGTAAGTGTCTAGAGAAATTGTACTCCTTTGGTATATTTTTCATAATTTCTTAATTCTGAAAATATATTAAAAGGAATAGGACCTTTGTGTAATTTTTAATTCTAGAGGTTCTTTTTAGAAAATATCCCCCAAGATTGGCCTATAAATAGGGACCATATCCAAGGGCAGGTGGGGGATTTTTGGTTGTTCTTTTGGCTGAACCAAAAATATCCAAATCAAAAATTACTGCCTGCTGCTTTGCATCTATTCATCAATACTGTTCACAATCCGACACTGCTACAGGAAATCTGGATGAACAGAACAGTCCCGGCGCAGGTTAGTTTTGTGGCTGAATTCGTTTTTGTGAGCTCTTTT